>JAMXBD010002797.1:0-162436 GCA_024138025.1 Combretum micranthum | reverse complement strand
AATTCAAAATACTAAAGCTTCACTTGCAAATCTTGTATAACTTCAATATCTCTTCAAAAATCTCTAATGAAATGCTTATTCTAAATATTCTAAAGCTATTTGGAGTATTGGATATTTGGAATGCTTGGGATGATTTGAATGTGAGGGGAAGACCCCCCTATTTATAGGAAAAATTTCGTAAAAAACATTCAATGAACTTTGCTGTTTCTCAATGTACGCCGGCCGTTATGGATCCTACGCCGGCGGCTTACAGGCGGCGTATCTTCAAATTGTCCTTGTGCAGGCAGTGCACTGGCAGCCTTTAATATCAGTCACAATGTAGGCTGCTTCAACGCCAGCGGCTTGGATGTAGATTTAGCCGGCGTATATAGTCAGAAATGAAGCGTTGGGCATTTATAACGAACGCCGTCCCAAGGCCGGCGGCTTTAACACCGGCGTAGGCAATTCAAACAGATGTGTTGCTTCATTTTCCTCTAAGCGTTTCATGTCTACATGTCTCTTCAATTCTTGGATGTACACTGTCTCAAAGCCGGCGGCTTTCATGCTGGCTTATAAATGTAACTCCTTCAAAGCTGGTGATGTTTCAGTTCTTGGGCTGCCGGCCTTCATTTACGCCGGCTGCTTCATCTTCTACGCCGGCAGCTTTGAGGCGGCTTTGAATGTTTGTTTAACTTGTGCTGGGCAAGCTGGCTTTGCTGCAACGGCCTTGGATTTTACGCCGTCTAAAAGCCGGCGGCTTTCAATGATGAACTTTGAGACAGTGACATGGAAGAATTGAAGAGACATGAAGACATGAAACGCTTGAATGAAAATGAAGCAACGCATCTGTTGGAATGCCTACGCCGTGTCAAAGACGTCGGCTTTGGGACGGCGTTCATTATAAAACTCCCAACGCTTCATTTCTGACTACATACGCCGGCAGATCTACATGCAAAGCCGCCGGCGTTGAAGCGGCCTACATTTAACTAATATTAAAGGCTGCCAGTACACTGCCTGCGCAAAGACAATTTAAAGATACGCCGCCTGTAAGCCGCCGCGTAGGATCCATAATGGCCGGCGTACATTGTGAACAACAAAGTTCATTAAATGTTTTTCACGAAATTTTTCCTATAAATAGGGGGTCTCCCCTCACATTCAGAATCATCCAAGCATCCAAATATCCAATACTATAAGTAGCTATAGAATATTTAGAATAGGCATTTCATTAGAGATTTTTGAAGAGATATTTGAAGTTATCAAGATTTGCAAGTGAAGCTTTAGTATTTGAATTGGTGATTTCTAATCTTATTCTTTTATGCAATTCATATACTTGAATATTCTGATCATAATGAATCATTGCAATTTCTTATTTGATTATTGAATCACATCCATGAGTAGCTAAATCTTTTGGGAAGTTGATGAAGCTTTAAACATGCTAAGATGATTTTTGAATCTATGTTATAAATATTTAGAATCATGAAATATTCATATTGAATTCTGATTTTTCATCATGTTTTGGTGTATAAGAATCTAATAACTCGGAAGGGAAATTAGTGTTAACATGAATTCATAAATTGAGATTAAATTGCATTGCGGAAGCGGCGTGTTTAATCTAGTTTAGAAATTGTCCATGAATATTAATGCAATGTTTATGTTGATTTCTCACTAAGGAATTAGGAGATTTTAATATAAAGTATTAGTCAATTATAGAATGGGAGGTTTATAATTGTAATTTTGGATTCCACTAATGATTTATTTAACGGAAGTTATTGAATTGTTTTGTGGTTAAAAAAGGTTTTCAAACTTTGTTTTAAATCTTGATAATTTCTTATGAATTTCATGAATTTAATATCATTATAACATGAGTTCAAGTTGATTGGCAATAGTTTAAAGTGGATTCTACTCTTTTCCACACTTTCATCATATCCCTCTTTTTAAAAAATCATTGCATTCATATAGATAATTAGTTAATAAGTTAGTTTAACTTAATCATCTTAAAAAGATCAATTGCCTAGATATTAGTATAGTTGATAATTGTCTAGTAGTTAGTAAATCCTTGTGGGATTGACACTTTATCATGCTATATGACAATAGAAGACCTAGTGCGCTTGCTAGAAATATGCTTTAAATTCAATACTTATTACAGCACATCATATTACATTTCACTTATCAAAAGGATAATAAACTAATAAAAAAAAAAACTAGATAGTAGAAAATGATCATAACATTAGATGATTTGATTTTCTAGAGTCCATTTTTAGTAAATAGACATTTAGAAACAAATCGCTAAGGTTGAAATATACTCGATAAGATCAATAACTAATCAAAATCTACAAATTTAAAGCTCAAATTAAAATTCTGATTTCACAAACATGAAAGTTATAATATTTTAATCCTATATAGACCAAAACCCTGGTTTATCATATCAGATCTGAAAACTCTAATCGCATAGGTGAAAAACCCAAATCTATCTAATCTCGTAGACTTTAGACTTTAGTTTTCAACCTAAAAATAATGTAAGAAAAATATAGAACCTTAACTATTGAGATATCTTTGGTATAATACTCAAAACTTCTCAAAATACTAAAAGTTAAGCGTGCTCATAACCTAGAATGAGTGCCCAATTGGGAAATGAGCGCTAATTCACTAAACTAAATGATATCTTAATGAATATAGTTCATATGCAATAACGGATAGATTAAAAATAAATTTTCCTGTTTTAAAGTGTATTGGTTAGCAAATCATAGCTTAGAAATAAATTACTAAGGTTGAAATATACTGGATAGAATTGAATTAGCAAGAAAAATCAATTATGGACTTGAATGGAAAAAATTCGCATATTTAAGTTTTTAGAGGACCTTCTACACATGCCATGCAACTTTTTGACCTTAAATGAAAATCATATTTAAAATTTCATAAATAATATAGAATTAAAATTATTTCGATTAAAGATAGTTATTTATGTAATTGAATTGATAAATTAATTATGTCCAAATATATTTCAATAGAAACTTAGCATAATCTTTCGTTTAGGGTATTTCTATCTTACACTAAGCATATGACATGTTTACTATAGAGTATTAATAATAATAGCCAAGAACATATCAAACTCTAGAATTATAAGTTTCGACCATATACAAAGATCAAGCATGTCATGAGTTATCTAAAACAAAACCTAAACTATATTGAGTAATGAAAGCATGTATAAAATTCAAGAAGTTGAAATAATCACTCAATCACATTATGAACATCTACACATTACTTTAGAAGTTTCAACCATAGAGTAATATGAACTTGTGCCATAACCAATTTAAGTGGTTTAACTTATAAATGGTATCTATTGATGCATATAAATAAAATTACAATGAAGAGACAAAGCTGGAAAACCTTAAGCTCTCGACCCTATATCATTTCTAAGGGGGAATTCATGCTTGAATTAATAATTTAACCATATTTAGTTCAATAAAGTTGATCATATGGATAAATCTAGTAACATGATCATAATCATGTATATATGTCATGGCTTACAAAGGAAAATTAGGATTCCTAAAACAAACTCAATATAGTTCGTGTATGTGTTAGATAATATGATGATATAGTTTAGAATTGAAAGATCTAGCTCAAGAACCACTCACCTAAATATAAATATAAGTCTCGGCATTTATAAAACATTGAGTTACAAAATTTAAATTAATATGGACCATAGACATCTTGAGTAGTATGATTAACACAATTGAAAATATATATACCTAAAATTAAGATCAAGACAAGCAAAATGAAAATAAATTATAACATAGATTTTGACCAAATGTTGATCAAAGGACTTAAAAAAAGTTAATCACCAAAACCTAATAGTAGATACTCAAAACAAAATAGTAAATTTGAAATAAAGATTAAAAATACAAAATAAAAATAATAAGCAGCATAAAAACACTCGTTAGATCCTTAAAATGACATCGGTAGAAATATACAAAATTAAGGATTAAACTAAACAATTGAAAACTACGTTCAATAAACTTTCCAACACCTATTTATATGCTAAAAATAGGATTAAAATGAATACAATAGACTTAGATTGAGATTTCATTATTAAAATCAATAATTAAAATCAATTAGGCCACCTTCTTAAGAAAAATGAGTTTGTTTGGATTTTATAACTTAATTGAAGAAACCAATTCTTTACGAATTTTAAAATCCATATTTAAATTTAGGCTAGGTGCGATAAAAAGCGAGTATAGGACACATAAGATGCAATCGAAGTTGTAATGTAATGATATATAGAGTAATGAATCTGTGTATTTCAATTCCTAGCGAGGACGACAAGTGAGTGACTTCAACCTTATCATATTGATTGTGCTTGTAAGTTTAGTGCATATGAAATAACCAATCAAAACTACTATGTATGCGGGATGGGAATAATGTATGTTGTATGGTGTTTAACTGGATGCCAAACTATGCTATTTGAAGTGATAACCAAATTGGATGATATATAATGTTTGAAACATGTTGATGCTTGTTTGTGAATTGTTTGGTCACCTAATAAACTGACATAATACTATATGGTCTTTAAATGAAATGTTCATGCATTGCATAAATTGCATAAAGGCGTGATGGCCCGATACGTGTTAGTATTTCGGTTCTCTGTTAACGCTTGTTTTTTCTAGAGGTAAATTTCCTAGTTCTACGTAAGGTTCCATAGGAACTAACTGGCAAAAGAAGGAACACTGCTTGTGGTATTTGCATGAAATAACTAACACTTAGTGGAGTTTCTTTGTTCCAAGAATGTGAGTAAAATGTTTCTCCCTTGGTTCTCTGATTCTCCTAGGCAGGTGGCTCATGAGGCAAAGTTCCTCAGCTTGGTTCCTTCAACCCCAATGAGAGGGCATAAATCTCCATCTTATTTAGCTTCTGGGTTATCCAAGTTTATACTTGTGTATATGATTGATTGTTATATTGCATGCGCTTATTAATTAAACTTGTTTGTTATTACTTGATATGTGGTTTGGTCAGGTTATCTAACTCAACTGTGGTTTCGCTCACCCCCCAATAGTATTTATGCAAGTACAATACCCATTGGGAACGGGCTAGGAATGTGTAAAAAGAGCTTCTCCATCAAACTCATTGAAGTTAGAAAAATAGATCACGATGAACTTAGAATATAATTTAGATAAACTATACAAACATCTAAAACTTTGTATTTTATAGACTAAAACCCTATTTTACTATTTGGTAGGGGATACTGATTCTCTACGATCTTGGTGAAATGTGGAAAAATCAGATCCTTAGTGAATTTAAATAAAGTTGTTACATATATGAATGATTAAATTATGAGAATTAAATAAATAAGATAGAGTCATGTAATCTCTAACTTGCAATACGGTTCTCATATTATGGGTGTATACGTGGTATGATAACTTTAGGGCAATCCAACTAGGCCCCTATTAGGGTCTTGACAATAGTACTATGAATAGTAGATAAGACAAATTAATACTGATAGTAAAGAAAATACGCGTAATTAAGCTATATGTGATATTTTTAGATACCGAAAAATTATAAAACTGATATTTTTTAAATCCTTGTATTTTTACGAATCTAACGGTGTTGTCGGAATATTTTTATCGTTCAGTGTGCTAGGGCACGATTTTCGAAATCTGATCCCATTTGGATCCGAAACAAACTGAAAATTAACCAATCTAATATTTTATGCTTCTTTATAAAATTATGGACTATAATCTACAATTATCTCAATTTGTTGTTTAGGGGTTAAGAGCGCGAGATTATCGGATCTAAATCTACTATGGTTTATTATAGATTTGTTGACTTTAGGATTTCTGGTTGACCTTTGGTTTATGGTTTAAGCATAAAACATAGCATAAAATCTAAGGGCTTACATTTATGAACTTTTAAGGAAAAACTAATATAGGTAATTGGGCATATATTTGAAATAACTAAAAATCATGTTTAGAAGATTTTCAAGGTATCCATTTGGGATTGTAGCTAGAAAAAGTGACAAGGGTGTAAGATTAAGTAAGGTAATCTACTAAACTAGTTAATAATGCTAGAAATTGATGAATATTGATGTCGGTTTGTTTGGGTCTTTTGTAAATGGTGGATAAGCTTGAGATTTCATTGTATGAGTTGGTGGAAATTTTATCTCCCTTGATAAATTTGATAATTTAAATGTTGTATGTATTAATTCTTGAAAGATACTAAGTTATGGAATTGATTATGATGTTGGTTGATGATAAGGAGTTGAAAATTGATGAAACCTTTATTGGATATGTGTGTGTTATTGCTGTAAACCCCGGATTTTCTCTATAACTCTTAGAAAATAATCCTAGAATTAAAATACCGAATCAAAACCCTAAAAAAACTTGACCTAAGTTAAAACCAAACCCTAAACAATATCAAATACGAAATTTCATGGCCTTTGAAAAAAGAGAACCTTCAAAAAAATAAAATAGAAATTCAATAATCGTTCGACTCAAAACCCGAATGTGAAATAATTAATCTATCTGATCTCTAATACATAAATCGAGATGGAATATCAAAATAATATTCAACAACAAAATTTTAAAATCTTAATCCTTATGATTAATTTTAGGATAAAAAATCTAAATTAATACTAAAAGTCAAATTGAGTCATCACATAACCCTAGACTCAATTAAATAATCCCGAAAACTATAAAATATTAAATAAATTATAAAAATAAAGTAAAATTTAAATTTTGAACAAAAATATACGGTCAAAAACCCCACAATTTTATGATCTTATGAGTAAAGCATAAAGCCAGAATTAAAACCGGATCACTAAAAGTCAACCTAGAGCAATAACAAACTCTAGTGAATTTAGATCTAGTAATCCCACGCTCTAAACACTTGAATAATAAAATTTAGATAATATTAGATTATAGTTCGTAATGATGTAACAAAGCTTAAAAAAATCAGATTCGTCAAAAATTTGATTGTTCCAAACCCAAACGGGATCAGTTCTCGAAAAATATGTCCCAAGGTTCGAGATAGTAAAAACATTATGGAAATCAATATAGACTCGTAATTTTGTAAAGATTCATAAAATATCAGTTTCGTAATTTTTCAGTATCTAAAAATATCATATATAACATTTTTACGCATACTTTTTTTTTACTATCGATAATTTATTTATCTTGTTTAATCCATTATACTATTCCTACTATTCACTTATCTCTATTTTTTCTTATTTCCTATTCTTACAACCTATATACCTATTTCTTACAATTTTCTTTTCCCATAAAAATTCTACACCATATATTATTAAACTCTTACACTTTTCTTCTAAAATTAATTCTTAGTTACACTTTGCCTTCATTCCATCAATTTTCTTTTCTTTTCATTTATTTGATTAACTACAATTTCCCTCCAACTTTTCCTATAAATACCCCCTCCCTCTTTCATTTTTAACACGCATCTCATATACATAATAAAACTTTACCAAAATCATTTCTCAACTTCTCTCTCTAATTTTCCTCTCCAAAACTCTCTTCCTAACTCTCTTATCTTTCCATATTCTTACTATCTCCATACAACATCAACCTCTCTTCCTTTCACCACCCACTTCTCTACATTAGGTGAAAATTTCTACAAATGTTCTTTATGTTCATGTAACTTAACATGACCACAGTGTATGTTTTCTAAACCCATGAGAGTTAAGAAAGTAACAATATGTTCATGTTTTGTTCTTGTTCTTGTTTATGCAAAATTTATTGTTATGTTATTATAATATATGCTCTATTTTTCTAATCTAACTCTTATATGTTATTAAATATAATTATGTGTAATATATATATATATATATATATTTGAAGCCTATAAACTCACTAACATTACTTTTATTTATTCATGCTTTGCAATTTGTTTATATATTTCATACTATTATATTAAGACTAGTCTTTTTAGTCTTAGACTTATCTTCATCAAGTCAAAACAATTTTTCGTCTATCTTTTTGGACTTTTCCATAATCTAAGTCCGAGTAGCCTTAGAATAGATCTAAGAATCCCATGATTTTCTTATTTGTTTTCTTATTTTCTTAAAGGACTTGCCCATGTCTAAGTATGGGAAGTCTTGATACAAGCTAAGACTTCCCAATACTTGACTTTTATTATATGTTTATTTAATTTCTATGTCTTTTATCTTTTATATGAATTATTTTATTCATGGTACTTAACTACAAGTTCATATTCATGCATGATTATGTTGTTGTTGTCGTGATGAAAAAAAAAAGGAGTTCTTTCTTTAATAAAGAGAAATATGACTAGACTCTTTATAATAAAAAAATTTTGTTACTTAGGAAAAATTTCTATTAAGACTTAGAAATTTTGCTTCAACAAATTCTCTTGAAAAATTTAGACAAATTCATACTAAATCTTTAAGTGTTAATATTGTAGACCTCTTCAAAATTTAATTAAATAGTATCATTACACACTCTCTTTTCAAACTAATAAAATAAAATTTATTATAAAACTTTAATGTTGATAATTCTTTATTATGCAAATTTTTCTTAAAAACTTATTTATAAGATTTATACATATACTTTGATAAACACTAAAAACCAAACAATTTTTCTAAGACAAGTTAAAAATCAACTCGCTAGTTAAAATCCACGTAGAAATAAAATCAGTATTCAACTTAATGAACTAAGCTTTAAGAAGTAAATTCATTTCTTTTAATAAAATTAAGGAAATAATAGTTATAATAAATAGACACTCACTTGTAGCAAACTAAAGGTTTTTTCAACAACGCTAAGAGTCCATGTGTTGACAAATTTTGAATTGAGAAAGAGATATTATAAGCATAAAAGTTTAGAAAAAGTCATTCACTTAATTTTTCTCATATGATAAAACTTGAAACATTTTTGTTATACAACCTATGATGATTTTTCCTCACAACCACATAAAGGTTCAATGTTTAGGATAATAATTAGTTAAAAAGAAATTTATCATGCAAATAAAATATTCATGAACTCAAAATATGGAATCATGATTTTCTTTAATTAAGTTTCACATTTACAAAGTCTAAGAATTAAAACTTTGTTTAAGAATCAAACTTAAAGAAATTTTCTATAAGGAAATATACTAGAGTTTCATGCCACCAATGAATAAACTATATTTTGTAAAATAAATTATTAAATAAAAATCTTTTAAAAAATGAGACTTTTGAGATTTCAAAATATATATTGAACTATGATTATTATTTTCTTATTGTTGAATCACATATTCACAAGATAGCAATTAAATCGCAAGTCAAAGGATGTCCTTCACAAAACTCTATCTTTCACAAAGAATGTTTACAAATTTATTTTTGAGACAACAATACTAGAATCATGCATCTAATATGAGTCTATCTATATATTAAAAGGATTTTCAACTATATAAATATTTATGTGTTTGCTATGAAATTTTTGGATGAAATAGAATTTAGAAAAATTACAATTTAAGGTTGAAATTTTCATAACCAATCTGTACCGACCCGTTTTCGAACCCAAATGACTTCAAATGATTAAAATAACATTACAAATAGATAGATCATTTTGGGTAGGTAGAAAATGACATCTCATATGCAAAAGTCCAAGTTAAAATGAGCAAGTTATAACCATTTTAAATTAGTATTTCACATAATCCTATTTTTTACGAAATTCATGAAATAGAATTAGAAAGTTTAAGTAGAACTTTCATGAAATGCTCATTTCATGTATTTCTTTTGTCTAGGTGATGAAAAATACGATACTTCCCTTCTTAAGGATTATTACGACTGAACAGTTTGCGAAATGGAAGAGTGAGTATTCCCTTCTATTTCCGTTACCTTGCTTGTGCTTATAGATAGTTGCACTAGGTCTATAAGTACAAGATAAAAAAAAATATGTATAGGGTTATGTGTTTGCATGTAAATGTTTCATGTTTGTGTGATAAAGGATGCTAAGCATATCGAACCAACAAATGATTGTTTAAATACATTATTATATGTTGCTTATGCGTGTATGATGCTTGTTTGATCACCTTTCATTTACCATAATTATACTCGGCCTTGATATAAATTAAATGGACACGCATTGCATCCATCAAGTCACATAATAAGGACTGCTACTCCTACGCAAGGAATCAGAAGGGCCAAAGGTCAAGCTCATTCTTAGGGAACTAAGGCGTATCAGGGATACATCCCAAAGATGAGCCATGCTGATCAATCGCTATAAGCGGAGTGCTCAGGGACTAGCAGTGATAATAGCAGAGATCTTTAGACCTAAATTCCCTAACCCCCGATACGGCAGGTGTAAATCCGTTATGTGTATGGTTTTCGGATACCTATACATAATTGCTTTGTATCATGTGATTGTTGCATAGCATATGCGTGAAAAAAATTAATGAACTTGTTTGAAATCACAGTACGAATGAAAGGGAATATCTCACTAAGCTAGTTATAAGCTTATACCCCCAATAGATCTTTGTTGAAACAGGTATACTCGTGGCTCTATTCGAAGATCAGGACATTAAGGAAATTGTTGATGGATTTTTTAGCTCTTATGGAAGCAATGGGAACATAGGACGAATTTATTTTTGTAACTTCCTTATGTATGATGTATTCAATGTTAGTATTTTAGAGATTTATAAGAAATATATATTTATGTGGTCTTGAGGACATTAGCGAAGGTATGTCCCTAAGAGTTGTAACTAAATTTATTTATGTTTAATGATAAGTACTTCTCTTGCCTTGTTACTTAATTGTTATCAATGTAAATTGCACTACTATAATGCGTTTCCTCTGATGTTTTGTACATCTTGTGCACAATATAAAAGCCTTTACATGAAAAAAAGTCATTCCTAGATTGTAATATTATGTATAGTGTACTACCACATTTAGGGTATATCTTGGGGCGTGACAATTGTGGCATGTAGTGAATAAGGGAAAGAATGGATGTCCAAAATTAAAAATTTGTTAAACGATAAGGGATTTGACAATTAGGTAATGAATCATAATGTAATTGATCAATAGAATTGACATATAGAAGATGGAACTTATGGAAATGGTGTCAAATGACATATTGTATTAAATTTATGCAATTATGTGAAAAACCTTATTTAAATGGGATCATTTGCAGGCTAAGTTGATGATGGTTTTTGTCATGCTCGAGGGTACCCTAGTAGTAGTACATAAGCCACAGTTATACACTATTACTAGTTAACCTTCGGAGGATAACATATTTTCATACAACAGGTGCTAGGTATTGTGCCCTAGGCCAATTACTAAGTATTGTTATTTCATGTGTATTTTAATTTAGAGGCATTTTTATTATAAAGTTTGGATGTTTATTTTATAATTGAATTCATGAATAATCTATTTATTCTTAGATTCTTATTAATGTGAAATGATGATGAATTAAATCTAGCATGAGTTTTATTTGATAATCATGAGATGTTTATGTGTATAGGATACAGATAAAACTCATAAGTATATATTGAAGATCTACATATTGGATTGACCCGCTATGAGATCACTACATGGACCAGAGTCATAAGTGATTCTCATAATAACAATGTCGACACTTCCTTAGACTTAAAATCACCATAGATTCCAACATGAGTAACATTATGTTTCGACTGAATCAAACGTTGTTCTTAACCGAATAATTATTATGGTTTTGATTGGGCATAATGTGAATCATGTAGAGAAGGTTGAGTGATTAAGATAGGATTTGTCCCTCTCTTTATGAGAGAGATATCTTTGGGCCCCTCGATAAGTGGGACTAACAAATGCATGGCCATCCTCAAATGAATTTATAGTGTCATCAATTTCATTTGTTTCATCAGTTCACTTAGAGATCGAGAAACAACAAGATTGAATAATATAAGGGTGACATTGTCCATGTCTTATATGTAATCTAGATATCGCGAGACAAAAAAAGATGATGACATAAGTTACAGAACAGATAAAATTAGATCACCAAACTTCATTTGATTTAGGTAAACATAATGTTTTGCCAGAGGCCGCTTATGTTTTGTTTACTAAAAATAGTTTTTAATTTAATTGCCAATATCAAATAAACCTACAGGGTCACACACAAAAGAATAAGCAAAAAGGAACATGGATTTTAATTTTAAAATCAGGCGAAAAGAATAAATAAATAAATAATTATTATGAGTAATAATTTAATTATTTTAAAAGGGTTATTATCATGGCTAACCCTAATAAGATTAGGTAAACCTTTAATTTTTAGGGTAATTTCAAGCTTAAACCCTAAACTAGAAAAAGTCAACCAGAAAACCTAAGTCAACAAATTCCTAGGAAATCCTAGTAGTTTAGATCCGGCAACCGTGTTCTTAAACCAAGAAATCGAAATATCAGTGGAGAGTGTAGATTGGTTCGTAGTAATATTAGGATGCTTAAAAATATCAGATTAGTAAATTTTTGACCTATTTCGAACCCGATCAGATACAAACTTTGAAAAGCATGTCCCAGGGCTCGAGATACAGAAAAACATGTTGTTAGTACCATTAGATTCGTAATTTCATGAGATTTCCAAATATATCAGTTATATAATTTTTCGGATTATAAAAGTTATAGTAATAATCTTTTATCGTATTTTCATCACTACCGGTACCTTAATTGTCTAATCTACTTTTTGATTTCTAATCATACTATTCACAAGTACAACCACCCATACCCTACTCTTACATCCTTACAACCTATTCTTACAATATTACATCATTTTCCTTACAGTTACTTTTCCAATACATTTTATTACATAATATACTTTTAGATTTTGAATTGTATTACACAAAATTATCACATATCTGTCTCTCTCTCCCCCTTAGTGAACTGGCGCCCCTCCCTCTTTTCTCCCGCTCAATTTGTTTTATATATTCCTTCTTTTATTACACAAACCCTAATATAATCCTCTATATAAACCCATTTATGTCTTTCGCTTTTCATTTTTCTCTCTTTCTCTCTAAACAAACTCTTGCATTTTGGTTTCCTCTCCTTCTCTCCTCTCCTTGTCGTCGTGACCCTCCCATACACACATACACATACACACATTTTTCTTCAAGTTTTTTTTACTCCACACATCTAATAGGTTATAGATCTACACCTTACTACCTTAAAAATATGTAACAACAAGATTATACATGTGTGATTCCGCTCAAAATCCACATGAGCTTTATGCTAGGGATGTGGAAACACTTGAACATGAGATCCTTACCATCACAATGTTGTAGATCTTGTTATTTAAGTTATTTTGCTATTATTTTGGTTTATTGTTGATTTATGTTGTTATTATTAATGTTTTGTATATGTATTCATCATTTAACCTTATCTACATAATGATCATAGTGCATTTGCATTTATGACTAGTATAATAAACTAGATCTAGTTGTTTTTAGTACATAAATGCCTAAGATTTTTGTTTTATGTACTTAAAGGACTTATAGTAGCATGATAATAGTGGGAAAAGGTTAGAAAGCTTAAGATCTATCTTAGTTTCAACAAAAATATTTTTTGGAAATTTGGATCTAAAAAGAACTCTATTTAGAAAAGCTATTTTTCAACTTCAAAATAAGTATTTAACATTAAAAATGAAAGGCTTAGGGAATAGGTATCATAAATGAGTGGTTTTGATGAGTAAAGCTTAAATCTACTAAGGGATATTTTCAAAACAAGAAAAGCTTACATAAGTTATGTTAGCATTATGTTTCAATCTCAATAACCAACCTAAAATTCGTAATAAGGAAGGCTTGATATGTGAACACCTATTTTTTGTCCCAAAAACAAGATTTTTACTAAAGAAATGGAAGCCTTAAGGAGTAGGTTTGATTAGGAATTAATTTTAGAAAGATTAAATGAGTTTTACAAAAGAAACAATCTCAAATATAAATTTCAAAATTCGGATTTACAAATGACCTCTATTTAAACACCTATTTCCAAATGCCAAAATGAGGATTTTAAAATGAAATTTATCAAAGTGTAATCCTTAAAAAAGGAAAGGTTTCAAAATATAAATTAAACAATGTTTTCATTCCTTAAAATCTTGTAAAATTCGTAACTAGGTAAACCCCCTATTTAAACATCTATTTTCCAACTCCAAAATGAAAAATTTTATTAAAATAATGAAGGTGTTAGGCATGTAGGTCATCAAGGTTGAGTTTCAATAAAAGCAAATGTGATTTTACAAGGAATAAAACTAGTTTTCTTAAGTCTAGAAATTTCAAAAGTTTTGCAAAGCAAAAGTTTTCTAAAAGAATTCTTGATATCATATATCATTGAGGATACACATAGAGATAGCTCATCTCATGACATTCATAATAATAACTTGTAGGTAATGCATGTACACATAATGCACTTATTAGAAACAAGCTAGGAAAATAGTGTCTCACATATCCTATAAAGCATTGTCTAAGTACATGAGGAAATAGATTGACCAACACCCATAAATCATGCATGATATTGAGTCATTTATATATATGAAAGAGTTATTCAAGATATAATGATAGCTAAGTATCTATTAAAGCTTTGAAATGATGCTTGGATTGGAATTAGAAAATTGATTTGAGGGTTGGGAATCTCGTATAGCATTCTGTACCCTTTTGTTCATAGACCAAATGACCTTGTTTGATGGAAATAACTTTAGAAATAGATAACTATCGTCGAATAGGTAGAAATCGGTAGATAATATGCGAAATTCCGAGTTAAAATGACTAAGTTATGACCGTTTTAAGCTGGAATTTTCTCTTAGGCGAACTTTGATGAACTAGTTAGAATAGAATTATAAGTTCATTCAAACTTCATAGAAATACTCATTTAAGTTATTTCTTTTGATTAGGAGACTTGGGAGACCGACTAGACTTTCCCAAGGACTATTACGATTAAGTGGACTATTACAATTAAGCGGACTTTTGCACCATAGCAAAGTGAGTTCACTATCTTTAAATTACATGCTCTTGATTGTGCTTTTAATAATAGTGGCATTAGAGCTAGGACAATATAAAAATTAAAATGTGCATGTGAATTCTGTTTGATTGAATTGATGATAAGAATATCGAAATGGGAATTGTTATAAATATTTGTATGATTTAGTATAGAATTGAAGTGTCTGCAATATCTATGATCACCTATAATTTGCTTAAATAATATGTCATGATCTTGTAATTAAATTGACCATGCATACCATATGTTGAGTCATATTACATTTTTTATTATACCTTTATGGGAAGAAGGCATGATAGCTGAGCAACGAGTGGGCCTGAAAACTCGAATGTTGGCATGAATGGCCTGAATTAAAATTGGAAGTGGTGTAGGCACTTGAATCAACTACAAAATTAGTGAGTGGGTGGGCACCTGAATCAACCACTATATAAATGAGAAAAATTGAAATCTATGGTCGTATAGGTCTGAAACACCTAATCCCGAATGGAGGGCGTAAATCCATTCAACATAGGACTCCCAGAAAGTCTTATGTATTGTATGCTCACGTGTCTAATATAACTTGCTTGTCCTATCGTATGATGAAGTATTTAATTTGGAAGTGAAACTTACTAAGCTCATAAGCTTATACCTCTATAGTTTCCTGTTGTAGTATGATTATTTATGGCTATCTCCGAGAGGCCACTTTCATCAGGTACAGCTTTTGGAATTTAAGGAGCTTTTTTTTTTAAGTCAGGACCTAAATGTTAGGCATAGACTTCTAGTTGAATCTCCTTAATCTTATATATATATATATATATATATATATGTTGTTGTTGTAAGAGACTTTTGAGGACCTAAGGATTGAATATTTTGATGGGAGTATGCCCTTAGTTCTTGTAATAGATTAATCTGATTGTAACTGTTATGATTTATATTCTTATCGGTATGAATGTCTTCTCAAACTATTCGGATTCAAAGTAAGGTCCCCCATATGGTGAACGTAAGTTTTACACTCGATGTCTAAACTCACGGGATGACTGAGGGTGTCATACTTGAGTTTAAATATCAAGCATGGCGGACTGTCGCGTTTAAGGTACCATTTGAGGCATGACGAAAATATTATAAATAGGAGTGATAGGGTCTCTTTAGGGTTATGACTTTTCATGGTCACATTAGCGACAAAGAAAATCTGTAACCCTAATAGAGAGAAAAACACAAGATAGGAAAAACTCGATTCTTCCTTATCAATCTAGAAGCGTTCTAGATTGTTCTAGTACGCAAAAGTGATTCCTTTTGTCACGCCCCAACGGGTACCCTAAACGTGACAGTCCGCCACACTCAATATTAAAGCTTAAGTATGACAACCTTAGTCATTTCCAAAAGCTTTTATATTAAGTGTAAGGCTTACTTTCACAATTTTAGAGGACCATATATGGAATAATGAAGCTTAAGGAAATATAAAAACATATTAAGAAAAGAGGATTCACAATGAATATTTGTTCATAGCAAAGACTGTGCATACTTAGGAACAATTCCCTAAATTACTAAGCTATTATATAAATATTTGCATGCTAATACTATGATGTACTTTATCCAGAGTTCTAATATTCAAAAGGGATTACCTGCCCACATGGTCCACGTGGCCTTAGCCATAAGTACGGAAACTGCAAAAGGTAGCTATCGGGGTATAAGCTAATAGGCTTAGTGAGAACTATTTCCATAAATAACTTCTTGTAAAGATTCAAACAAGTTGGTTAATCACACATATGTAATGCATCAAACACGTGGGCAAACAATCATATAGCTTTCCGGGAACTATATGTTGAATGGATTTACGCCCTCCATTCGGGGTTTGGTGATACTCAAAACAAGTAGTTTTAATAATAGAAAATTTAAGCTTGCGAGCACACATCGCCAAGCATTCAATAAAAACTTTTATACTTGCGAGCACTCATCGCCAAGTATTCCGAACCTACTTGATTTGACCTTGCTTTCGGATCAACCGCCAAGCATATTCCATTAAGCCGCCAAGCAATCGCTTTCGGATCTTCCGCCAAGTGTTGCTTTCGACATGAGCCTACTATCCTTCTCACCCAAGGATAATAACCCAACCATGTAATGTGACTCACTTCGTGGTATGCATGAGTTCATTAATTTATAAAGTCATAACATAATTAATTTCAACTTTATGGTGATCAAGGAATTTCACACAAATCAATATTATACTAAAACAATCACTTAGAACATTCGGGCTTCGATATTCTTAGAATTCTTTCAAGGAATTATTTACATGCATATCGGTTTATCTTTTCCTAACTCTAGTGCAACTAATTTACAAGCACAACAAGTGTAGCATTTAATGGAAATAAACTCACGATGCCATTGTCGTCTATTCCTCTAAGCGGATGAGTCGATCACACACTCCACTTAATCGTAATAGTCCTTGGGGTAAAGGAATCCTTCCTCGGGGTTACCTAACCAAAGAAAATACCCATAATGAGTTTTCTTGAAGATTTTCTTGAATTTTGACAAAACAATGTCAAAGAACGTCAAACTTCGTATAGAAGAATGTTCCAACTTAAAACGGCCATAACTTGGTCATTTTAACTCGGAATCGCGTATATAATATACCGATTTCTATCTACTCGAAAAGATCTACCCATTTCTAAAATTATTTCCCACAAACGAAACCATATAGGTTCCAAAAAAGGGGTGATAAAATTCACCACGGATTTTCCAAGTAAAACAACTTTGTTTCAAGAAATCAAAATTTGTTTGATAAATACTTAGTTATCTATATAGTTGAAAAATTCTCTTTTTATAACTATATAACTCATATTTAAGCATGCTCAAGTGTATTATTGTCCAAATTATTTTTCTTAAGTAAAACAATGTTGGTTTGAAGTTTTTTGGAAATTTGTTTTTGTGAATTTCTTTGAAATGAATACTTTGTTTCCTTTATTTTCTAAAAATGTTTTATGTTGGTTTCATTTATCTTTTTCTAAGTAACTTTTGGAAATAAAATTTTTCTACTTTCTAAGTTACACTAATACTATATTTGAAGTTTTTCTAGGAAATATGCTTTTCCTCCTTTTTCTTGTATAAATTCCTTTGTTTACTTGTTTTGCAAAAATCTTTACTTGGATATTTCCCATTCTATTTCTTATTTTCAAAAATAATCATCCATGCATGAAAATTTGTTTTCTTCATAAAAACAAGGTGGAACAATTAAGGACTTTTTGTAGAAAAACAACTTTCTATAATTCTATTATTTTCCTCTTGCAACTTGAAAAGAAATAACTTTATTATTTTCAACCCACAAATTTTTCTTTGCCTATTTGTTTTAAAATTTTCCTTAGTTATCTATCTTATGTTCCTTCTTTATGAAAAGAACCATTTTTGTTAACAAAATATTTTCTTTTGAAAAACAAGGTAGAATAACAAGAATATAAGTAGCTTTTTAAGTAAAATAGTTTCTAGCTTTATAGTGAATTCTTTTTGTAGCTTGAAAAAAATGAGTTTATTTTTTGTTATCTTATATTTTTATGTTTCACAAAAACTTATTCCTAAGTGACAAAAGCCTTCCTTTATTTTAATTATCTTTAGAAAATAAAACTTTTGGACAACAATCTAAATGAACAAGATTATGAGAATAATAATAAACAAAATAACATAAAGCATAAATAATAAAATCAAGTATTGGAGTCTTAGCTTTTTCAAGGCTCCCGGGACTAAGAAATAAACTAGTCCCATAAAGAAATAAAATGAAAGAAGAAAAGCTTATTTTGACTTGATGAGGACAAGTCTAAGACTAGAGACTAGTCTTAATAACAACTTGGAATAAATAAATAAATTGCAATGGAAAAGTAAATAAATTGCTTTGCATGAAATAAATAAATTACAAGTGAGCTTATATGCTCTAAAGAATATGTATAGATATATAAACAATAATAAATCAACATGAACACAAATGGATTGGCATGAACAAGAACAATACATGAACATAATGTAGTTTCCACAACTTGTAGTATTTGGAAACTCACACTATGGTCATGTGAAGTTACATGACATGAAGAAGAGGAAAGAATTATAGAGGGGTTACCTAAAGAAGATTTTGATGTGGTTATGTGGTTATTGGTTTTTGTTGTTGGTGGAAATTGTTGTGGAATTATTTTGAGAGAGTTTTGGGATAGTAATTTGAGAGAACTTTGAGAGGAAAAATTGAGAGAGTTTTGGTATGAATTTGTGGGTAGTGAATGTGTGAAAGAAGTGAAAGAGGAGGGGGGTATTTATAGGAAAATGGGGAGTGATTTTTGTGTGATTAAAATAAATGCAAAATTAAAACAAATGGAGAGGGAAGAGAGAGAAGGGGGTGCCGGCCACCTTTGAGAGGAGAGAGGGAGTGATTTTATTTTTTGTATTTTGTTAAATAAAAGATGTAATAAGTAAGGTAGATGTGATATAAAGTTATGGGAAAGGTAAAAAGTAAAGATTATAGGTTATGTAGAGTGTAAGAGTAGGTGTAAGAAAAAGTTGAGATAAAAGAATAGTGTAGAATAGTAATGAATAGTGTAATGTAAAGTAGATATGACAATTAAAGTACTGGTAGTAAGAAAATACGCGTATAATAGCTATATCTGTTATTTTTACTTACCGAAAAATTACGAAACTGATATTTTTGAAAAACTTATATTTTTACGAGTATAACGGTATATTCGGAATATTTTTACTATTCCGGGCTTCCGGACACGTTTTTCGAGAACTGTGCCCGATCGGATTCAAGGGACACCCGAATTTCGCGAAACTGAAACTTTTATAAAACCTATGGTTATTACGAGCTATTTGAGCTAATTATCCCAACTTCATTTTTCCGGGCCAAAGAAAACGGCAATGCCGGATTTAGGTTGATACGGTAAACTAGGGTTTTGTTGACCTTTAGGGTTTCGTTTGACTTCCGGTTACGGTTTTGTGCTAAACTGATTCCGAAAATTTAGGGGTTTACACCTTTTGGGTGTGCTTGTGGATTACATAGAGGGCGCAACGAAATCGTGGTGCCTTGTAGATTCGGATTGTAAGCAATTTGTCACGCCCCGGAGGGTACCCTAAACGTGGCAGTCCGCCGCATACAATGTTAAAGCTAATGAATGACAACAGTAGCCATGCAGGAGCTTCGATATTATATGCAAGGCGTACTTCCAAGATAGTAGGAGACTCTTAGGGGTGTTACGTTTAAATAGATAGCAAGAATAAGCATAGATAATCATAAGTTCTTCATTTCATCAACAAAAGTACATCTTCTTAGGGGCATTCCCCCGTCCTAAGGTCTTTGATCAACAATACTATTCATCAAAATAAACATATCTACTACATAAGTCTACTATAGAGATTTTTCCTAGAAGTCTATGTTCAAAACTAAAAATACATAAACTTCCTCCAAAAACTCCTAGTAGCATATGCTCGTACCTGGCGTACGGGCTCCTCGGGGCCAACCAAATAATCATACTGTAATAGAAAACTATAAGGGTATAAGCATGACTAGCTTAGTGAGATAATTCCAACTATAAGACATTTCCCAAAATTTAGCCAAGTATTTTAATCAAAACATATGAAAATGCATCATCCATATGAACATGTAAGATACACATGATTAACCGGAAATCAAGTGTAGCATGGATTTAACGCCCTCCATGACAAGGGTTGGGTGGTTACAGGCCCATACGACCATCAATAATAGCAGATTTACCGGCTCCTGCTTGCCATGTAGACTTTCCGGCTCCTACTAGCCATCACGTAGACTTACCGGCTCCTACCAGCCACCACTACTCTTTCCTCGTTTCCCCACACGAAGAAAAGTAGTGAACAAATGTAATTCATGTGTATGATATGCATGAGTAATTTCAAGTTATCATTTGGCCATATAAGTTGAATTCATATTAAAAGTGATCAACCATAATTTCATCATATCAATACATAAATCACACTTTATTTAGCACTTCGTATTTCGATATTCTTAACCTTCGTTCAACAATTATTTCATAACAAAGGTTCATTTATATTTTTCCTAGTTTTCTAATGCTACTAACTACAAGCACAAACAAGGAAATGAACTTAGGAAAAGAATTAACTCACTCCATATCGGTGGATCTAATCGTAGTAGTCCTCCGGATAGATGATCTCGGGTCCCTCGTCACCTAGACAAGATGAAATACCCAAAATAAGTCTCTCATAAGACTTCTATTCTTGAAGATTCTAATCTTTTCTTAAAATCGCGGTAAAATCGTATAAGGGGAAATTCCAACTTAAAATGGCCATAACTTGCTCATTTTAGCTCGGAATTTCGCGTATAATATACCGTTTTCTACCTACTCGGAAAGATCTACGCATTTCTAAACTTATTTTATGAAACTAGGTCGTTTGGGTTCCGAAAAGACAGCGGCCAGATTCCACGAATTTATAACTTGTTTTCCTTCTTTGCAAACAAAGCTCTTTGAAGAGATAAATATTTCAAATATTTTGTAAACTTTTTGAAAGGTATATACATATACGTATTGACTCATAACAAATGTATGAAGTAAATGAAGTTGTCTCAACTTTGAAAAGTAAGGTCAACTTTGAAAAGTAAGGTGTTAAAAGACTTTTGAATTGAGATTCTATTGTTTTTTTTTTTCTTTTGAAAGATCTTGAGTTATTGAGATAAATATTCTTTTTCTAAATGTAACCTCTTGTAATTTCTTTAAATTCCTAAGGTGTGGTTTTAGTTTCAAAACTTGGTTTTAAAGAGTAATAAAACGACAATTTTGTTTCTTGTAATGTAAAAGGATATTTCTTAATGAAAAATAAGTTTTCACAAAACCATTTGTTTATGAAAGAAATCATTTTCAAGTATGCTCTTGATTTTTCCAGAAAATCTATTTCCTTCATTTATCTAAAATGATCCTTTAGTTTAAGAAGACACTTTTTGTTGAGACAAAAGCATTATTTCATGCATGAATATGAACCATAGCTATGAAAATATGAAAAGAACATAATAATTTAAAAGAAAAGCATATCAAGTATTGGGACCTTAGCTTCATCAAGGTACCCCGGGACTAAGAAAAGACTAGTCCCGAAAAGAAAAGGAATTGTTTTGACTTGATGAGGACAAGTCTAAGACTAGAATGACTAGTCTTAAAATCAACTTAAAATTAAATAAATTGCATGAAAGGTAAATAAATTGCAAGGCTATGAGCTTATATGCTCTAAATAGTATATATAGCTTTAGGATATATTAGATAGAAATAAACATAAAGGAATTATAGAGAAACATAAAGGAACATAATAGAAACATAAATGATCATGGAGGAATTTTGATTATGAACAAAAACAAAGCATGAACCTAATGTTGCTTTCTTAACCTTCATGGTTTTAGAAAACACACACTAAGCTCATACTAAGTAAATGAACATGAAGAAATCTTGAGAAATTTCTTACCTAAAGAAGCTAAACTTAAGAGGACTTTCTTGAAGAACTCTTGAGAGGATTTGGAGAGAAATTTTGAGAGAGTAACTTTAGAGATGAAGAAGTGTGAAAGAAGTGAAGGTATGAAGGGGTATTTATAGGAAAATATGAGAGATTATTTGTGTTAATAAATTAAATGAAAACAAAATTGAGGGATGCATGAATGGGGGGTGGCCGGCGCCATTTTGGAGCATGGGAGGAGAGAAAATAAAATTTTTGTCTTTTGATTAATTAAAGTAAGAAATGAAAGATGTGAATTTGTATTGGAAATGAAAAAGTGTAAGAGATAGGTGTAAGGTTTGTAAGAATAGGTTGTAAGAAAAAGTAGAGATAGATGAATAGTGTAGAATAGTAGACATGACAATTAAATACCGGTAGTAAGAAAGTACGCGTATAAAAGCGATATCTGATATTTCTAGTTATCGAAAAATTACGAAATTGATATTTTTGGAAATCTTATATTTTTACGAGTCTAACGGTATATTCGGAATAATTTTCCTATTCCGGGCTTCCGGACACGTTTTTCAAGAATCATGTCGATCGGGTTCAAAGGACACTCGAAATTTTCAATCTGATATTTTTACGCAACCTATGGCTATTACGAATTATTAGGGCAAACTTTTCCAACTTCGTTTTCTAGGGCTAGAGAAAACGGTAATGCCGGAGTTTAAGCGGTCACGATATACTAGGGTTTTGATTGACTTAAGAGTCCGTTTGACTCTCGATTAGGGTTTGGGTTTCGAATTTGGAACCGAAAATTCGGGAACTTACACAATTGATTTTAAATCTCTGGATACGAAACTGCAAGGTATATTTTTTGGATTCATTACTCTTGGTATCTAATTTAATCCAAGCACATGGGTTCCGTTTTAGGGTTTTTAATTTTCCGTTGCAAAATTTTGTTTTAGAATTTGTATGAAACCTACAACAGGATCTATTAGTTGCATTAATAAGACATAAATTAGTAAATATCTGCCATCACAAGTAGTGAATATCATAAAAGTATTACAGACCGTAATTCTATTCTAAGAATCTCCAAATACATAATTATTAATTCATGTACTAACTATCTTATGACTAGAAATAAAAATAGATAACATAACCCAAAGATCCCATATTCTTCTAGCTTTTAAATTCTTACCGAAGCCTTACTTCTGAAAGTAACCAGCCAAGGTCATAGAGTTAACTTAAAAGGCCTTTAGGTGTTTGAGCGAAACTACGAGCTCAGTGAATAACCAGATATATTACACATTGAGCAAGTTTATTAAGAAATCATATGTAATGTAACAATCAAACATATACTCAGATATAAGCTTGGATGATCTAGAATCTAAATAGTCTTTTTAGGGTTGAAGAACAATTACTTTTATGGCCTATATTCCTAGAAGAGACTAAGTATATAGGAAAATCAATGATTTTTTATCTTAAGGTTATCACTTTAATTTTAAGGTATTTTAACTGACCATTTCCTATAACAATCCTTAGAAACTCCCTAAGTATTAATCATTTCAAAGCGATACTATGAGAGATGTTCTTCGTTACCACTTAGTTCCCATAGAACCAATGAAACAAAGAAAATCTTGGAAGAACTAAGACTTTAGAAAAACCAAGTATTAACAGAGAACCGAAATATTAATACATAGCAGGCTGCCACCCTTTTTGTATATGCAATAATGTAGTACATATAATGCATGATCATGTTGTTTAATAAGTCAATAATTCTTATTTAGATTCATGGTGATCATATATTACACATAGTAATTATCATGCTATTCCAAATCATCAAACAATTGTATTGTCACTTTCATTAACTCGTTTTGGCATCACAAGCAATCAGCTCAAATCATAATTCATTCTCATCATGCTTTTCACAACAACTGTATTATTATCTTTGCATTACATATGCCACTAATTACAAGCACAAATAATATAATAGATCTAAATTACTCACTTGCTCATATTAGCTAATGGTAATAATCAACAAGAAAGTCCTCAAGGGTATTAAGGTCGCTTATTGAGATGAATAAAAATATTCATCAATAACGCATAAATTATATAACTAAACTCCTATGAGTGTCTAAGTGTCATATATTGGTATTTGATTTAATTTCTATTACTATATTGGTCTTTCAATGGTCTTATAGTAATAATTATTATTATTTAATATTTTATTTTCATTTTGCTTTTCTAGATCTTATTTGATATTTATATTTTTTTTATTGAGTAGTTGTAGAGTTTGTATTTAGTAGATCAATATTTTATCCTTACTATTATTATTACTTTTTATGTTGTTCCTTAATTGACCTATTATGATAACTAATATTTATTTTTTCATTATTTAGTTTCGTTGTGTTTCTCTTGATTTTTATTCGTGTTATTATCTGTTATTTATGGGTATTACTTTATTTGAAATTTTAGTTTATTTTAAATTTCCTTTCTTGTATATTTTTTAATATATGACAAGTATTAAGTAATTATCGTATCCTATAATAATCATATTTTCTAATAATTTTTAGAGTTTAATACTTCATAAATATTAAACCTATTATTCTTAGAATATTTGCACTTATTTATTATTAAATGTATTATGTTTTTATTTATTATATATATTTGTTTATTATTATATATATTCTATTTTGCATAAAACAGATTTCGTTCAAGGAGATTATGCATGTACATCGGCATTCTATGCCACCAGCGTTTATTCACAGGATGTCGTTGTTCGTTTTATTTTTAGTTGTCTTAGGTTCTAGTATACACTGGCTTTGAAAGCCGCCAATGTACAACATATGACAGCTCCACTGGCACCGGTGTAAAGCTTTGAATTGCCGATGTTCGTTCATATTACGAAGCTTCTGTTCTTAGTGTAAGTCGTCTCAACACCGCCGACCTATCCATATACACCGTCGACATTGAGTGCTCACACTGCCGACATAGGGCAGTGTTGTTACTGTTCATCATCTTCTTCAATTTTCTTTCGTTTGTATCATAAAATTACTTCTAATGTGTATTATACTTGTATTTAACCTACTTCTAAGTTTTTTTACATAGTCTATAACTAATTTCGTGTGAGTTCTATTCTTATATGTATCTAATGAATAGAATAAGGTTTAAGGTTAGGTATTACCATTCCTTTTATTATTTGAAGAAATATTCATTACTAATACTTTAAAATTTATTATTAGCTTATCTAAGCTTTTGAAAAGAATTTATTAAAAACAATACTTTGGTCTTTTGTTTGAAAAATCCTTTGTTAAGTGATAAAAATTTAGTTTACTTTCTTTATTAAAGAAAGAACCCATTTTTAATTTTTATTAAGACAACAATATTCAATCAGCATGAATATGATTATGTAGCATGAAAAAGGGAAAGAATGATACGTAATAAGATAGAAAAAATATAATAAGCAAATAAACATAATAATAAGGTAAAGTATTGAGAGCCTTAGTTTCATCAAGGCTTCTCGGTCAAGTAATAAGAACCTTAAACTTATCAAGGTATCTCAGGACAATAATGATTAGTCCCAAAAGAAAAGAAAAGAAAGAAGAAAGAAAAAAAGCAATAATATAATAATGATAAAAGCATGTTAGTGAGAATTAAAGTCACTTAGGTTCTAAGATATATAGATATACATCTACTAATAATATATATACAAGGTTAGGTTAGGAGCATAATAACAATAATATCAACATAATAACATAAATAGCAAAATAACAAATTGGAAATTCTGCATAAACAAATAAAATATAAACATGTTGTTGCTCTTATAACTCACATAGAGCTTTAAAAAACAACATCGTGGTCATGCTAAGTTACATGACATGGGAAAAATAAGGTGAGATATTTTTACCTAAAGGTATGTATCAGTTGAAGAAAGAAAGTGTTGTAAGGATATATGGGTAGTGATATGTGGAAGATGGTTTTTGTATAAAGGAAAGAAAGTTTGGAAGAAAATTTTGGAGAGAAAAATTAAAGAGAGAAGTTAAGAAATAATTTTGGTAGAGTTTTGTTATATGTATGAGATGTGTGTGAAGAATGAAGGAAGGAGGGGATATTTATAGGAAAAGCTGGAGGGAAATTGTAGTTAATTAAATAAATGAAAAGGAAAAGAAAATTGATGGCATGAAAGAAAAGAGTAAAAATTAATTTTAAAAGAAAAGTTTAGTAATATATGGTGTAGAATTTTATGGAAAAGAAAATGGTAATAAATAGGTATATAGGTTGTAAGAATAGGTGGTACCAAAAAGTAGAGATAGATGAATAGTTGTGAATAGTATAGAATAGGACAATGAATAGTAAACAAGACTAATAAATTAACGATAGTAAAAAAAATAAGCATAAAAATGCGATATCTAATATTTTTTATTATCGAAAAACTATAAAACATATATTTTTAAAATCCTTGTATTATTATGAATCTAACGTTATCATCAGAATATTTTTACTATTTCGAGCCTTGAGACACGCTTTTCGAGATATGATCCGTTCGGTTTGAAACACACTAAAATTTAACGAATCTGATATTTTTAAACTTTCCTATATTATTACAAACTATTATCCATAATTATCTCAATTTTGTTGCTTAGGGTTTAACATCGTAGGATTGCCGGATCTAAACACTAGGATTTGTTGTAGACTTTATTGACTTTTGGGGTTCTGGTTTGACTTCCGGCTTTTTGATTTATTCATAAGGTCATAAAATTTTGGGGTTTTTGACCGTGTTATATTTTTTGTTCAAAATTTACGTTTTATTTTATTTTTATAACTTGTTTAATATTTTTCAGTTCTCTGGATTGTTTAAGTGACTCTATGGTTATGGGTTGACTCCATTTGACTTTTGGTGGTAATTGAAAGTTTTTATTCTAAAATTTACCGAAGGATTTAAGGTTTTATATGTTATCGTCGAGTGTTATTTGGATATATCATTTTGATTTGCGTATTAGGGATTAGATAGATGATTTGGTTGGCCTATGGATGTTGAATCAAACGATTGTTAGATTTTTAGATTTTTTTTTAGGGTCATTTTTTTCTCAAGGTTAAGAATTTTCATATTTGATCTTATTTAGAATTCGGTTTTAACTTAGGTCCGTTTTTAGGGTTTTGGTTTTGGTATTTAACTCTAGAATTACTTTCTAAGAATTATGAAAAATTTTAGGGGTTTACACTTTTTATGACAAAAATAACCTTAGAAATAGATAGATCTTTTTAAGTAGGTAAACACCCAAATAAAATATATATAGGTGACCTAAAGACCGAGTTCCCGTACCTCGAAGATTATTTTGACTAGAAGTTTCTACTCAATGCCGAGTGAGTTTATTTCTTACATTTTTGCACTTATATTTTTACTTGTAAACTAGTGGCATTAGAATCAGGAAAAGATAAAATGGAAAAGTGCATGTGATTTACATATATGGTTGAAATTATGATTAAGTATATCAAGGCAGGAATTATTTATAATGAATGATTGATCTAGTATAGGATTGATTGTCTACCAATTCTATGATTACCCCTAAAATATTTAATTATGCCGTGAGTACTTAATTAAATTGATTCATGGATACCATTAGGTGAGTTCATTTCATTTATTACTATACCCTTAGTAGAACAAAGGCATAGTAAGGAGGTTCGTAGAGCCCGTAAGATCTACAAAACAGCGGAGGGTCATCTGAATTAAATTGCGGTACATAAACACCCAAATAAAATATATATTTTTTAGATGGGTAGTGGCCCGAATAAAAACACGAAGAAATGGATTATATTTTTGCAGTTAAGTAGTGGTTCGAATAAAAACTATAAAGGAGTTAAAATTGTGAAAATCGGTCTTTACGACCTGAAACACCAACCTTGAATGGAGAGGTAAATCTATTCAACATATGATTTCTAAAAAATCAAATGTATTGTATGCTCAAGTGCTTGTGCATCTCATATGGTTGTTTAAATTAACTTGTTTTGATTATTGGTTGTGTTGTTTAATTGTGAAAATAAATCTCACTAAGTGCGTAACTTATACCCTCTTAGATATCTATTGCAGCACTCATACCTTTGGTTGGAGCCCAGGGAATATTTACGCAGCTAAGACCTTCAAAGTTAAGAGCTTTTGGATAGAAGTCAAGAGTTAGAAGTAGATATAGACTTTCAAGTAAAACTAAAAAATGTATTTATTTTGAAATGGACTCTGTTAGACTTAGTTGTTTTTAATAGGGGAATGCCTCTTAAGGTTTGTAAGACTCTCTATATTTTTTGAACCATGGTTATATTATTATGATCTATCTTCTTAATTGTTATTTTGTATAACTACTTGAACGGCTTGATTCAAAGTTTGGTCCTTTGTGTTCGTGAAATGTACATCTTATACCCGATATCAAGACTTTTGGGATGACTAAGGTTGTCATACTTAAGTCTTAATATTGAGTGTGGTGAGTTGTCATGTTTAGGGTACCCTTTGAGACATGACACCGAAAACCTAAGCTACTGCCTCCCTTCCTCCTTCTATATATAAGATAATTTAATAAGCAAAACAACAAAGCAATTAAACTATAACTTTAGTAGCCATTAAATGACCCAAACCATAGCTAAATTCATCCTCATTGAGCTACCAAAACACACCCAAACATAACTCTATGAGACAAGCTCCATTATAACAGCAAAATAAGCTTAGGAAGAGAACAACAAAGGTAAGTAGAAATTCGTTTTAGTTGGTTTAAATGTTAAACATTGTCTTAAACAATGTTTCTTGTTAACCTTAGGATCATTTCAAGCTTTGAGGAAGGATTTAACACCTTTACAACAGCTCAAATAAGGTAAATTTACTTCAAACCTTAGCTATATTTATTACATGTATATCAACTATGAAGAATTATGTGTAGAATGATTCTTAGATGATATCGATAGAGATATATCATGTTTAATGCTTATGGAACATATAAAAATACTTAGAAGTAGTTTAAATACAAGTACAATATACATATGACATAAGAAAATTAAGTTACAAACGAAAGAGAACGAGAAAAATGATGAACAATGCTTATATTGACCCTACGCCGGTGGTGTAAGTGTCAAACACCGGCGGTGTACTTGGATAGGCTAGTAATGCACGAGATGGCGTACACTGGAACAGAAGCTACATAAAAATTTTTGTACAAAAAATGAATGAAGACAGCAAATTGGAATGCAATGATGGTAGCCTTAAGTCAGCGTATGCTAATACAAGAAATATATAAAATATACTAACACTGGCATTTGGAACTCAATGCTAGCGGCTTAAATGCTGGCGTACGTATAATTAGATAATTGATTAGTGTTAAAACTTTAAATAAACGTAAAGTTTAATATATAAATATAAAGATATTAATATTAGTATAATTGAATAATTGTTAAGTGTTAAAACTTTAAATAACTATTATTAATAGAAAACACTTTTATTATTATAACTAACGAATAAGAATAGATTACGATAATTATCCTATACTTGTCTTATATAGATAAATATATAAGAATGAAAATTTAAAATAAGCTAAAATTACGAATAATGTGATTTCTAAAAATAACAAGATAATAATAGAATGTCAGATCAAGAGAAACACAACAAAACTATATAATAGAAAATAAATATTAATTACCATAATAAGTCAACTAAGGAATGATATAAAAGTAATAATAATAGTAATGACAAAATATTGATCTACTGAATACAAACTCTACAACTACCCGATAAAAATATAAATATCAAATAAGATCAAGACAAGCAAAATAGAAATAAAATCTTAAATAATAATTGTTACCATAAGACCACTAAAAGATTAATACAAGTAATAGGAATAAAATCAAATACCTATATAGGACACTTAGACACTCATAGGAGTTTAGTTATATAATTTATGTTTTATTGATGAATATTTTTATCCATCTCAATTGATGACCTTGATACTATTGAGGATTTCCCAATAGACTACTACGACTAGCCATCATTGTCACGCCCTAATGGGTACCCTAAACGTGACAGTCCGCCACACTCAATATTAAAGCTTAAGTATGACGACCTTAGCCATTCCCAAAAGCTTTTATATTAAGTGTAAGGCGTACTTTCACAACTTTAGAGGACCATATATGGAATTATGAAGCTTAAGGAGATATAAAACATATTAAGAAAAAGGATTCACAGTAATTATTCATTCATGGCAAAGACTTTACAAACTTAAGGACAACTCCTTAAATTACTCATCTATTATATAAATATATGCATGCTAATACTAGGCTAAATTTTACCCAAATTTCTAATATTCAAGAGAGATTACCTGCCCGCATGGTCCACGTGGCCTTAACCATGAGTACGGGAACTGCAAAAGATATCTATTGGGGTATAAGCTAATAGGCTTAGTGAGAACTGTAAACCCCTAAACTTTCGGAATCGGTTTAGCACAAAACCCTAACAAGTCAAACGAAACCCTAAAGGTCAACAAAACCCTAGTTTACTGTATCAAGCTAAATCCGGCATTGCCGTTTTCTTTGGCCCTGAAAAACGAAGTTGGGATTATTAGCTCAAATAGCTCGTAATAACCATAGGTTCTATAAAAGTTTTAGTTTCGTGAAATTCGGATGTCCTTTGAATGCGATCGGACACAGTTCTCGAAAAACGTGTTCGGAAGCCCGGAATTATAAAAATATTCCGAATACACCGTTAGACTCGTAAAAATATAAGTTTTCCAAAAATATCAGTTTCGTAATTTTTCGGTAAGTAAAAAATAACAGATATGGCCATTATACGCATATTTTCTTACTACCGGTACTTTAATTGTCATATCTACTTTACATTACACTATTCATTACTATTCTACACTATTCTTTTATCTCTACTTTTTCTTACACCTATTCTTACACTCTACATAACCTATAATCTTAACTTTTTACCTTTCCCATAACTTTATATCACATCTACTTCACACATTACATCTTTCATTTATTAAAAAGTCACAAAAATAAATCAAAAACCCCCCCATCACACTATGGCCGGCCCTACTTCACTCCCCCATGCCATCAATTTGTTTCAATTTTTCTTTAATTTAATCACACAAAAACCACTCCTCATTTCCTATAAATACCCCCTCCTCTTTCACTTCTTTCACACCTCTTCTTCTCTAAAGTTATTATAGCAAAATCTCTCACAAATTCTCTCAAGAGTTCCTTCCAAGAGTTCTTCTTAGTCTAGCTTTCTTTTAGGTAAGAGTTTCTTCAAGAAGTCTCCATGTTCATCTACTTAGTATGAGCTTAGTGTGTGTTTTCTAAAACCATGAAGGTTAAGAAAGCAACAATAGGTTCATACTTTGTTTTTGTTCATACTCATAATTCCTCTATGTTCATGTTTCCTCCATATTCATTTATGTTTCTCTTATGTTCATTTATGTTTCTTTTATGTTCATAACCATCTACTATATCTATATAACTATATACATATTCTTTAGAGCATATAAGCTCACTTGCAATTTATTTATTTCATGCTAAGCAATTTATTTACTTTTCCATTGCAATTTATTTATTTATTCCAAGTTGTTATTAAGACTAGTCTCTAGTCTTAGACTTGTCCTCATCAAGTCAAAACAAGTTTTCTTTCTTTCATTTTATCTTATTATGGGACTAGTTTATTTCTTAGTCCCGGGAGCCTTGAAAAAGCTAAGACTCCAATACTTGACTTTATTACCTATGCTTTATGTTATTTTGTTTATTATTATTCTCATAATCATGTTCATTTAGATTGTTGTCCAAAAGTTTTCTAAAGACAATAAATTAAAAGAAGGCTTTTTGTCACTTAGGAATAAGTTTATGTGAAACATAAAAATATAAGATAACAAAAATAAACTCATTCATTTTCAAGTTACAAAAAGAATTCACTATGAATTTAGAAACTATTTTTACTTAAAAGCTAGTTAAATCTTTGTTACACTACTTTGTCTTTCAAAAGAAAATGTTTTGTTGACAAAAATGGATCCTTTCATAAAGAAAGAAAATAAGACTAAGGAAATTTTAAGTAAAGAACCTTACAAACAAGGAGACAAAGAAAATTTATGTTTTGAAAATAATAAAGTTATTCCTTTTCAAGTTCCAAGAAGAAGTTAATAAGATTATAGAAATTAGTTTTTCTACAAAAAGACCTTCATTGTTCCACTTTTGTTTCATAAAGAAACCAAATTTTCATGCATGGGTAATTATTCTTGCAAATAGGAGACATGAGAAAAAGAATGAGAAATTTCAAGTAAAGATTTTGCCAAAACAAGTAAACAAAGGAATTTACACAAGAAAATGAGGAAAAGCATATTTTCTAGAAAAAATTCAAAAATATTATTAGTGTAACTTAGAAAGTAGAAAATATTATTTTCAAAAGTCACTTAGAAAAAGATAAATAAAACCAATATAAAACGTTTTTAGAAAATAAAGAAAACAAGGTATTCATTTCAAAGAAATTCACAAAAAACAAATTTCGAAAAGCTTCAACCCGACATTGTTTTACTTAAGAAAAATAATTTGGACAACAAAACACTTGAGCATGCTTAAATATGAGTTATATAGTTATAAAAAGAGAATTTTTCAACTATATAGATAACCAAGTATTTATCAAACCAATTTTGATTTCTTGAACCAAAGTTGTTTTTACTTGGAAATCCGTGGTGAATTTGTCGCCACTTTTTCGAAGCCTATATGGCTTTTTTTGTGGGAAGTAATTTTAGAAATGGGTAGATCTTTTTGAGTAGATAGAAATCGGTATATTATATACTCGATTCTGAGTTAAAATGACCAAGTTATGACCATTTTAAGTTGGGACATTCTTCTATACGAACTTTAACGTTCTTTGACATTGTTTTGTCAAAAATTCAAGAAAATCTTCAAGAAAAACTCATTATAGGTATTTTCTTTAGTTAGGTGATCCCGAGAAAGGATTTCTTCACCCCGAGGAATATTACGATTTAGTGGAGTGTGTGAACGACTCATCCGCTTAAGAAAAATAGACGGCAATGGCATCGTGAGTTATTTCCCCGTTATTTTTCATATTCTTGATTGTGCTTGTAAAATTAGTTGCACTAGAACTTAAGAAAAATAAAACGGAAGTGTATGATAATATGTTGAAAGAATACTAAGTATATCAGAACTCGATTTGTTTGAAATAAAGATTGTATGTGCATTAATATCTTGAAGTGTTTGAAATTGGTTGATCACTTGAAAGAAGTTAAATGTAACTACCAAACTGTAATTAAAGAGATTATTCATGCACTTCATATGTTGAGTCACATTGCATTTGCTACTATACAATTGGTGGGACAAGTGTATAATAGTGGTGGTAGACATAACCGGTATATCATGTAAGTGGCAAGTAGGAGCCGGTAAGAACTACTTAAATTGATGGCTAGTAGGAGCCTGTAATAACTACAAGTTTTTGGTGGCTAGTAGGAGCCTGTAATAACTACAAAATCTTTTTGGTGGCTAGTAGGATCCTGTAATAACTACAAAATTTTTGATGGCGTATAGGAGCCGGTAAGACCTATAAAAGTGTTTTTAAAAGTGGTGGCTGTAATTGGCCTGAATACCCAACCCCGAATGAAGGGCGTAAATTCATTCAACATATGATTCCCGGAAAGTCATATGTCTTGTATGCTCACGTAGTTGTTGCATTTCATACGTTTGAATAATAAACGTGATTGATAATCTACTTCGAGTATGAATTTTGGGAATTACTCACTAAGCTTATTAGCTTATACCCCGATAGCTATCTTTTGCAGTTCCCGTACCTATGGTTAAGGCCACGTGGACCCTGTGGGCAGGTAATCCCTCTTGTATATTAGAATTCTGAATAAAGAGTAACTTAGCATTAGCATGTTAATATGTATATAATAGATTAGTAAGTTGTCCCTAAGTTTGTAAAATTTATGCCATAGACAAATAATTGTTGTGATTCTTCTTTTCTTAATATGCTTTTATATCTCCTTAAGCTACATAATTCCATATATGGTCCTCTAAAATTGTGAAAGTAAGCCTTACACTTAATATAAAAGCTTTTGGAATGACTAAGGTTGTCATACTTAAGCTTTAATATTGAGTGTGGCGGACTGCCACATTTAGGGTACCCATTGGGGCGTGACAAGAACTATTTCCATAAATAACTTCTTGTAACAAGATTCAAACAAGTTGATTTAATCAAACAAATGTAATGCACAAGCACGTGGGCAAACAAGCATATAGCTTTCCGGGAACTATATGTTGAATGGATTTACGACCTCCATTCGGGGTTTGGTGATACTTATCCTCAAAACAAGTAGTTTTAATAACAGAAAATTTAAGCTTGCGAGCACTCATCGCCAAGCATTCATTAAAAAGTTTTAAACTTGCGAGCACTCATCGCCAAGTATTCCGAATCTACTTGATTTGACCTTGCTTTCGGATCAACCGCCAAGCATATTCCATTAAGCCGCCAAGCAATCGCTTTCGGATCTCCCCCAAGTGTTGCTTTCGACATGAGCTTACTATCCTTCTCACCCAAGGATAATAACCCAACCATGCAATGTGACTCACTTCGTGGTATGCATGAGTTCATTAATTTATAAAGTCATAACATAATTATTTTCAACTTTATGGCGATCAAGGAATTTCACACAAATCAATATTAAACTAAAACAATCACTTAGAACAATTCGGCTTCGATATTCTTAGAATTCTTTCAAGGAATTATTTTACATGCATATCGGTTTATCTTTTCCTAACTCTAGTGCAACTAATTTACAAGCACAACAAGTATAGCATTTAATGGAAATAAACTCACGATGCCATTGTCGTCTATTCCTCTAAGCGGATGAGTCGTTCACACACTCCACTTAATCGTAATAGTTCTCGGGTAAAGGAATCCTTCCTCGGGGTCACCTAACCAAAGAAAATACCCACAATGAGTTTTTCTTGATGATTTTCTTGAATTTTGACAAAACAATGTCAAAGAACGTTAAAGTTCGTATGAAGAATGTTCCAACTTAAAATGGCCATAACTTGGTCATTTTAACTCGGAATCGCGCATATAATATACCGATTTCTACCTACTCGAAAAGATCTACCCATTTCCAAAATTATATTCAACAAACAAGCCATATAGGCTCCGAAAAAGTAGTGACAAAATTCACCACGGATTTCCAAGTAAAAACAACTTTGGTTCAAGAAATCAAAATTTGTTTGATAAATACTTAGTTATCTATATAGTTGAAAAATTCTCTTTTTATAACTATATAACTCATATTTAAGCATGCTCAAGTGTCTTGTTGTCCAATTATTTTTCTTAGGTAAAACAATGTCGGGTTGAAGCTTTTCGGAAATTGTTTTTGTAAATTTCTTTGAAATGAATACCTTGTTTTCTTTATTTTCTAAAAACGTTTTATGTTGGTTTTATTTATCTTTTTCTAAGTGACCTTTGAAAATAAAATTTTCTACTTTCTAAGTTACATTAATACTATATTTGAAGTTTTCTAGGAAATATGCTATTCTTCATTTTTCTTGTGTAAATTCCTTTGTTTACTTGTTTTGCAAAAATCCTTACTTGATATTTCTCATTCTTTTTCTCATGTCTCATATTTTTCAAAAATAATCATCCATGCATGAAAATTTGTTTTCTTCATAAAAACAATGTGAACAATTAAGGACTTTTTGTAGAAAAACTAATTTCTATAATCTTATTAACTTCTTCTTGTAACTTGAAAAGAAATAACTTTATTATTTTCAAACCATAAATTTTCTTTGCCTATTTGTTTGCAAAGGTCTTTACTTAAAAATTTCCTTAGTCATCCATCTTATTTTCTTTCTTATGAAAAGAACCATTTTTTGTCAACAAAATATTTTCTTTTGAAAAACAAGGTGAAATAATAAGGATCTAAGTGGCTTTTTAAAGTAAAAGTAGTTTATAAAATTATAGTGAGTTCTTTTTGTAACATGAAAAGGAATGAGTTTATTTTGTGTTGCTTTATAGATTTTATACTTTACATAAACTTATTTCTAAGTGACAAAATTCTTCTTTTTGTTTAAATAAAATTATGGACAACAATCTAAATGAACATGATTATGAGAATAATAATAACCAAAATAACATAAAGCATAATAATAAAGTCAAGTATTGGAGTCTTAGCTTTTTCAAGGCTCCCGGGACTAAGAAGTAAACTAGTCCCATAATAAATAAAATGAAAGAAAGAAAACTTGTTTTGACTTGATGAGGACAAGTCTAAGACTAGAGACTAGTCTTAAAAACAACTTGAATAAATAAAAGCATTGAAGTAAATAAATTGCATGAAAGGTAAATAAATTGCAAGATCATGAGCTTATATGCTCTAAATAGTATATATAGCTATATAGATATAGTAGATAGTTATGAACATAAAAGAACATAAATGAACATAAGAGAAACATAAATGAATATAAAGAAACATGAACATAAAGGAATTATTATATGAACAAAAACAAAGTATGAACCTATTGTTGCTTTCTTAACCTTCATGGTTTTAGAAAACACACACTAAGCTCATACTAAGTAGATGAACATGAAGAAAGCTTGGAGATTTTCTTGAAGAAAGCTTACTTAAAGAAAGACTAAAGAGAGCTTTTCTTGTAAGAACTTCTTGGAGAGAATTCTTGAGAGATTTTGAGAGAGTAATTTTAGTGTAGAAGTGGTGTGAAAGAAGTGAAAGAGGAGGGGGGTATTTATAGGAAATGTGGAGTGATTTTTGTGTGATTAAAATAAAGAAAATTAAACAAATTGAGGAGAGAGGGAGAGGGGCGCCGGCCATTGTGTAGAGGGGGGAGTGATTTATTTTTTACTTTTTGAAAATAAAAGATGTAATATGTAAGTAGATGTGATATAAAGTTATGGGAAAGGTAAAAAGTTAAGATTATAGGTTATGTAGAGTGTAAGAATAGGTGTAAGAAAAAGTAGAGATAAAAGAATAGTGTAGAATAGTAATGAATAGTGTAATGTAAAGTAGATATGACAATTAAAGTACCGGTAGTAAGAAAATACGCGTATAATAGCTATATCTGTTATTTTTACTTACCGAAAAATTACGAAACTGATATTTTTGGAAAACTTATATTTTTACGAGTCTAACGGTATTCGGAATATTTTTACTATTCCGGGCTTCCGGACACGTTTTTCGAGAACTGTGTCCGATCGGGTTCGAAGGACACCCGAATTTCGCGAAACTGAAACTTTTATAAAACCTATGGTTATTACGAACTATTTTAGCTAATTATCCAACTTCGTTTTTAGGGCCAAAGAAAACGGCAATGCCGGATTTAGATGGATACGGTAAACTAGGGTTTTGTTGACTTTTAGGGTTCCGTTTGACTTCCGGTTTAGGGTTTTATGCTAAACCGATTCCGAAAATTTAGGGGTTTACAATCATGTACTCATGATAACATATTTAATGCAGAGATAATAATATGGTTGTTGTGGAAATATATTGAGTATATTTGTGAGTTATTTGATTGGTTGACAAAACAAGATAATAAAAATGATAATACAGATTGTTTGATAACTTGAGAAAAGCCTATTATATGTTATGTGTGTAATATATGATCACCATAAGCCTGGTTAAAAATTATTGACTTTATCATTAAATAATCATGCATTACACGAACTGCATTATTGCATATTTAAAAAGAGTGATGACTCACCACGTATTAATATTTTGGTTCTCTGTTAATGCTTGTTTTTCTAAAGTGTTAATTCTTCGAAGGTTTTCTTTGCTCCATCGATACTATGGGAACTAAGTGGCAACGAAGGACGCTGCCCGTAGTGTCACTTTGAAATAATTAATACTTAGGGAGTTTCTAAGGATTGATACAGGAAACGGTCAGTTAAAATACCTTTAAACTAAAGAGATAATCCTAAAACGAGAAATCATTGATTTTCCTATAAACTTAGTCTCTCCTGGGCAGGTGGGTCATTAAGTAATTGTTCTTCAACTCTAAAGAGGCACAAATCTTTTTCCTGTTTAGATTCTAGATCATTTAAGCTTGTATCTGTGCATATGCTTGATTGATGTATTCATATGATTTGTTAATAAACTTGTTTGATGTGTAATATGTTTGGTTATTCATTGAGCCTGTAGTATCGCTTACACTCCTAAAGACCTTTCAGGTTGACTTTACGACCATGGCCTATACCTTATAGGAGCATGGCTCCGATAAGACTTAGAAGCTAAAAGAATATGGGATCTTTAGGTTATGTTATTTATTTTTATTTCTAGTTATAAGTTAGTACTTGTAATATCAGTTTATATTTTTTGAGACATATAGAATAGAATTATGGTCTATAATACTATTATGATATTCAGTACTTGTGATGGCAGATATTTACTAATTTATGGCTTATATGTATTTATCGTTTCTCATCAATATAACTAAACGATCACGTTGTTTGAAAATATGTCATATTTTGAAGTTTAATAAGTAATAGTGTACAAGTATGGCTTGTGTACTACTACTAGGGTACCTTCGAGGCATGAAAGATTATGCAACTAATCCATACTATTGTTTTACCTTTATTTTTGCAGGACATACAAGCAAGTTGGAAGCTATCAAGAGGCTATAGTTCAATGATCAACCAATTAGAGAAGGGAGAAACAGTGGGCAAATTTTCAGGGAATCAAGGCATGCTGCGAAGGAATGATAGAGTTGTAGTGGGTCTATCCTAAGAATTAAGGAGCATTTTGCTACAACAATTCCATAGAGGTCCATTGGGTAGGCATTCAAGAGCTTAAGCTACCTATAAAAGATTAGGTTTGGTTTTCTATTGGCCAAAAATGGAGAGGGAGGTGAGACAGTTTGTTAGGAATTGTGAAGTTTGTCAAAAACATAAGTTCAAAAATGTAGCTAGCCTAAGATTCCTACAACCTTTGTTTGTACCTAAGGAATGCTGGCAAGAAATCAGCTTGGATTTTATCAAATGGCTTCCTAAATCAAATGGGATGGATGTGATCATGGTAGTAGTGGATCGGCTTAGTAAGTATGGTCATTTTGTGGCACTGTCTCATCTTTACACAGCTACTATAATAGCCCAGCTATACTTAGATTACATTTACAAATTACATGGGCTTCTAGAGGTCATTACTAGTGATAGGGATCCCATTTTCATTAGCTCTTTCTGGCAATAGTTTTTTAAGCTACAAGATGTTGGGTTCAATATGTCAATAGCTTATCATCCGCAAACGGATGGACAAACTGAGGTGGTTAACATTTGCTTGGAGACCTATCTAAGATGCATAACGAGTAAAAACCCTAAAAAGTTAACTTAATTTTTATCCCTACTAAGTGGTGGTATAATACTAATTTTCATACTAGCACTCAACTCACTCCATTTCAAGCCCTATATGGTTACCCCTACCCTTACATTTGCCTTATGTTCCTGGGGATGCTAGGAATGAATCAGTCAATCGATTATTGACAGCTAGGGAGGATGCACTATGGCTACTTAATTTCCATCTAAGACAAGCTCAAAAACGCATGAAACAAATTGTGGATCATAAAAGAACCAAGAGGAAGTTCTAGACTGAGGAATGGGTTTTACTCAAACTCCAACCTTACAAACAACATTCTCTTAAAAGATCCAGAGTCCATAAAATTATCCCCTAAATACTATGGACCATTCAAATACTAGACAAGATAAGGGAAGTAGCGTACCGTTTAGAGCTACCATCAAATGTTGATGTTCATCCAACCTTTCATGTGTCCCAGCTTAAAAAATTCCATGGATCTTTATCGTTGACTCCATTGAAGCTTCCTGCAACACAAACAGAAGATGAATTAGAACCCATCCAATTTTAGATAGGACAATGGTGGAGAGAGGCAGCCAAGCTGATACTTTAGTACTTATCTATTGGAAAAACAAGGCACCTCAAGAAGCAACTTGGGAGTTCTTCAGTGATTTAGTCTTATGCTTTCCGAATCATCCCTTGTGGACAAGCATTTCAGATGAAGGGAGTGTTGATCTAGGGTTATTGAGAAGTAATGAGAAAAAGAATAGTAAAGTCAATCAAAGTACAAGTGTTGAGCTGATTTCAGGTAAGGATACTATTCTAGAAGTTCAAATCGATGAACTTTACAACATGAAGGAAACCGGGCTTAGGCTTGGAGATATGGATATTAATGGGCCAAAACACAAGGAGACTAATGAAGTAGACCTAATGTCATGCTTGTCGCTGCCTTAATCAAGAAGTGTTTAGAAGATAATAAATGGGCTCTTAAGCCTATTCAAGAAACAGACAAAAGATATTTCATTTATGTTTTTTTTCTATTAGTTGACATGTATGAGATATTATAGATTTGAGAGATTAGTTGGCATAAGTGATTCACATCTTATTGTCAAGATTAGTATGCCACAGTACATTACTATATGTATCTCAACAGATACAAAAGAAAATCAATGAAAAACAAAATACAACATTGCAGTCATTTTTAGAATCAGCTTGCACTCGAGTTGATTTGTGCTTGTATTTGACCAAATTTCCAATTCGCTACTTGAAATTAGCTTAATCACACTCCAGACACTCCCTTGTCCCTCTTTATAAACTATTTTATTTTACATTACTGGTTTGATCAATTTTCCCACATAAAAAGATTTAGAACATGATTGAATTAAAAAGACATAAACACATATAGAAACAATTCCTAAAATAATCCACTGATACCAAGAGCATTGAAACAAATGTAGTTTCTAAAGTGTTGCACAATAAATCACGCAAGAATTGATAAAGAATCAAAATTGCAATAAAAATTATCTCCCTGTTGATATCCGTATGAGTTCCTCAATCTGTTCTCGGTTGGATTCTGTAATTGATGAAGAATTCTCAATGAACAGCAATTCTGTTTCCTTTCTAGTTCTTTGCACAATGGTGGCTCCTGCGTAAAGGAAATTCAATCCCCAGCCATTGTCTCCATGATTGGATTATTATATTTGCGGAGTCCTCCATCAGTTTTCCAATATATATCTTCCATAATGTTCTATTGGGTTCAAGATTATATATATAAATATCTGCGTCGATATTTTATTCCACTTTTTCCGCGGAATTAATATAATATATTATATATATATATATATATTCCCTGTCAAATAAGGTATATCCCTTCCATAGTAAGAGGCCTTCCGACTTCCCCCTTTAATAGGACTGTGACATGCTTTCCAAATCCAATGTCGGTTCCACGTGAATGGAAATTGAATTGTATCATAGAACGTGACTTTTGATAGTCTAGTGTGGGAATGACATATTTCTCCAATCCTTGGATGTGAAATTGCCAATTATGAACATCCGACTTTTAATAAAAAAAAAAAAACACAAAAATATGTTTTTAATTCTCAATATTTTACTGTTTTTCTATTTAAGCCATAAGCGTAATTTATTTCTATTTTAGTCTTTAACTTTTACAAAAGCTTACAAACAAAAACTTTTTATTGTCATTAATTTTTTTTCATTAAGTTTTAACACTTGACACATTTTCATTTGCTGAAAATTATTAATTCATATTAATAAAATAAATAAAATAACATAAATTTAACAAAATAATTAAAAATAACTGAAATTTCAGAAAATTAATTTGACTACAATAATTAAAATGATGAGGCTCCTGCTAAAGTTTCAAGCAAAGACAGACCTCCAGAAGGCCCAAGGGGGTCCTGGCCCTTGAGCTATATCCATATTATAAGAGGAAATAAATAGTAAAGTAAAATCGGAATAAGATAATTACAAGTATGTTTAGTGATGTAGTGATTGAAGAGACCTTTATACTCCTGCTTTTCGCAGGTTCGATCCGTAGTGCTTTTATTTTTTATCATTGTTTTCGGTTGGCCTCTGCAATGTTTTATTAGTGCTTTACAGGTTTCCTATTGGACGTGGATTTTAAGGTGGGTTTTGGTAGCTTTTTCTCCTTTTTTTTCCCTTCTTTATTTGATTTTTTCTAATTATGTCCTTTCCTTTTAATTATTTATTTTATTATCCACTAGAATACCAAAAAGGAAGCAATAAGGAATACTAAGATCTTTCTCTTTTTTATGGATTTTTTTTCATCTTTTTAAAGACTTTCTTAATAATTTAACATTTTTTTTCTATTACAAGCTTTGTTTAAATTTTCAAACAATTTTAATTTTATAACCATAGGCATCCAAACGGTTAAAAATTAGACTTAATAATATATGATTGTCGAAATTTGGAAAATATAGTATTAATAAAAAACATATACAAAGGGGATTGTAAGATCTTATTGACACATAGGTTCAAAAATTAAAATTATCAAACTCATATTATATATAATTACACTGTGCTAGTATTAAATTGAAAAAGATATAATAAGTATAGTAGGATTATTTCTGATTCTATTTTTTTTCTCCTTGCACTTACTTTAGTTATAATTATTTATTTATCTAATTCTTTAGGACATGAAAGGAATTATGATCACTCATAATTTAGTTGATATATATTAAATGTTGTGAACCTATCTTAAGGCAAAAGGGCTACAGCTATGCATGTAGGGCAGATTACACGGGCCAATCCTTTTAACTCACAAAAAAATCTGAGTTATGATAAAAATTTCAACCCGCTTTACTGTATAAGCCATTTTGACCCGTCTCACATAACTCATAAGCTAAAGCAGGCCAACCCATTTTGCGAGTCAAGTTGTCCAACGAACCCATATAATTTTTTCATATATTATAAGCAAACTTGTGAAAGTTAAGAAAAACTATAAGTTTAAAAAAAATTAATCATATTAAAAGAATAAGAAAATAAAACATTAATGTTGAAATAATCTCATGTTTATCTTATAATATTTGTCAACTTTTTTTTATCTCATATATAAATATTTTTTTCAATTTTGATTAAAAATAATATTTATATTTAGTGTGATTATATTGTAATGTCAAAAATGCAAAATAGAAAAGAAAAATAAAAAGAAATTGGAGGATGGCTCACATAACTCTCCAACTTGTTGGGGTAGGGTGGACCAAAATTTTTTGCTTGCATAACTTGCTGGCTAAAACAGGGTGGGATGGATCAGCCCGCTTAACTCGCTTGCACAACTCTAAAAAGGACCTTACTCCTTGGAAATTTCAAGTTATGTTTTATTAATTACTATTTTGATAAATTTATTAGGTTTACTTTTATCATAAAATGTGTATATATATAAGCAATTTCTCAAAATAGCAAACGAAGATATTAATTTTTTTATATATATGTGTTTCTATATATATATATGTGTGTGTTTTTAGAAGTCATTTGGTAAGGTTTTTTCACTTATACCCAACATTTTATGATATTGATTACTATATTTTTCTAATTTCTATAAAAGAAATTTCTTATAAGGGACATTCTATCTTATAAATATAAGGAATCATTATAAAATATTACATGCTTAAAAATAGCTTTTTTATGCATTTAGAATTTTAGTAGGTATTCAAGTACTCATTGAAAATTGCTTTTTATATTATAATAAATTAAATAAATATTGTTCATAGTATCATATGCATACTTTGTTAAATTTATGATAAAAGAAAAACTTAAAACTTATACAACAATTGCAAGGAAAATGAACCATTTATAGATAAATTCAATTTCCACTTAAGAATATAAAAGAATACATGCCCTTGCCACACCTCCCCTCCCCCAATGTAGACCTTGAGAATTTTTCATATCAGTAAAAATAGATAAAATATAAATAAAGAAAATAGATGAGTACTATTGAACTCAACAAGGACTCTAGTATAGAACTACTAGTATTAATGAGCCTATATATAGTTTTAAATCCTAAAACAAAGATTCTGGATAATATTAAATACTACTAATAAGATTTCATAGTTGGTATCAAAAACTCAAGATATAAAAATGACTTGGTTAAGATATTAAATGTGATTGAGAGTAAATAACCAATTACGCTTATAGTTAGAAAACGATAACTTAAAGATAAACCATTAGGTTTATAAATACACAATAAAAACATAAACTGATGTATAACTAATAATCTAGACTCCAAATAAATATTTGGATCACACTATTGTTTTAATTAGAGTCTTCTTAAGCTATTAGAGCTTAAAATAAAAATTGACCTATTATGCTTAGAAAACCCTAATCGAGTAAGATAAAATCTAAAAATAATTAATCACGTAAGCTTCAAACCTAAAGTTGAATTTACTAAAAATCTAGAAAAATTATAGAACTCTATATAAATTTTTGGAGATAAAATTTAGAATAATTTTCATATTTGTACCCATTTAACTTAATAAACTACCTAAAATCTAGATAATTATTAACTAATTAATATTATAATATATATGAAATACCCCAAACCTTCACATATATTAGAAATTGGGTTTAGATAGATTTGAATGAATTAAATTAATCATAGGATATAAATAGACAAGTTGACAAAGTTAGATTAGTAATTAATTAAATGAAATTTGAGACTTGAAATCTAAATTCTCTAAACAAGTCATTGAAATGTTTAGAGGATTCCTAAACCCGTAATTCTTACCCAAAACTCTAATTCGTAAATCCTTATAAAATTTGAGTTCATTTGCTTGTATAAAAATATCAGTTGTTGAACCCGAACTCAAATTAAATATCATTTATCCAAAATAAATTTATAAATTAAGTTTTACTTTAAGTTCTTAATTTCTAACCTATCGGTTCTAAAATCATATTCTAAATGCTTCTGGAACTATAATATTGATCTGGTAGTTCTAAATCTAATACGTTATTTTGAAAATATATTTATATTTATCTTGTCCCCTTTTTTATTTATTTTCTCCCCTGCCTTATCTTTCTTTTTCTTTCTCTCTCTCTCTCTTTTCTTCTTCTTCTTTCCCGTATCTTCTTCTTTTTAATCATTTTCTCTTCTCTCTTTCTCTAATTCATCTCATTACATCTCAAATTCAACAAAGCTAAAAGAAAATCAAAGTTAGGAATGAAGATAGAAGAAGAAATCGCATGTGTCTCAAAAGCTAAGTTTTCTATCTTGAATTATCTTTGTTTTAATTATTTTTTATGAGCTTATAATTAATATATAAATGTTATAAATGGGTTCAAAGTGTTCTTTACATAAGTAATTGTTGGTTAATTATATGTTGCAGGATGGTTTGTGAAGGAAGAATATGATGAATAGTGGTTAAGGAGATTGATGAAGTTTGAGATGTTTGATGTGGTGAATGTGGAGTTTATGCATGTTTGAAGTTGATAAAATGCATGTAAGATGTTGATATTGTGTTTTGGTTGAAGTTAAAACTGTTAAAGCTTGTAAAAATTCGTGTGCAAAATAGAGGAAGTATAAAAACTGTCAAACACCTGTCAAAACGGCCCCATTTAGAGTGGTGTTTGGAGCAAACGGCCTTGGAAACGGCTCCATTGGGAGGGGTGTTATGCTCTTGGATCAAAAATCTCATTTTTCCTTAGTTGAAACGGCCTCCCAAACGGCCCTGTTGCCAAGGTGTTGCAGTTTCTAATTTCTTCCCTATTGCGATACTATTTTGTAAATTAGTCGTAACTTTTTCATCCAACCTTTGATTGAGGTGATTCAAGTTGCATTGGAAATATTAAAAAGAGATCTAAAATTTTCATGTTTTGAGTTTTTACAAAGTCCAAACATATCGATGCTTAAATTTGACTTTTTTTCAGCTACTATATTTTTATAAACAAAATTTAAAACTTGTTTTTGTTTGTTAAATGTATTTTGCCTAGGAAATAGATCTTTCTAAGCTAAAATGAGATAAATAAATGATATTTGATGTGTTAAGTGAATTAATTCATGTAATTAAACATGGGTTAAGTAGATTCATAGATTTAACAAATAATTAGATTAAATCTAGAAGTTAGTTATAAAATGAACTTAGTTAACAAACCTAGATCGAATTTAACTAAAAGAACTTGAATGAACTAAAATGGATTAGATTGTTTAAATTTGATTAATTTGGTTAAATTTTGAGTTAATGTAAGCTTGAATTGACATAGATCTTAGATGTCCAAATTGGCTTAATCAACTTTACTAAGCTAAAATGAATTAGATTGTCTAAGTTTAATCAACTTGACTTAGTAAATGAATTAAATGAATAATTCTAATCAATTTGGCTAAGGTTAAGCTAAAATGGGTTAATAGCTAATAATTAGTTTAGATGAATGAATTAAGATGATCTTTGAATAGTATGGAGAATATGTTATTTCAAATGTGTGTTTACTTGAAAAATAAATGTTTTTGGTATATGAATTCTTTGTTAATGCTTTTGTAATAAAAACACTATAAATAAAGAGAAAAGAAATTATTTGACAAACAAAAGAGAACTGTCCATATTTTGGAGGGGCAATCTTCGCAGCCATAGTGGGTTTCCAAGTTAGTATCTGATCAAATAGGGTTAATAAAAGTTTGAGAAAGTAGATGATTAGCTTAGTTTAGTTTCTTATACGAGTTCTTTCCTTAACAGAAGTGGATGGATGATTTGTCTTATGGATTATCTTCTAAAATTCCTTTCGAGGTTATGTTTGGATTTCATATTCAAGGTACACAGTAACTTGCGTTGGATGTTAGGATAGGCATCCTAAATAGACTAAGAACTTAACCTTGGCCTAATAATTGTTTGAATTGGTTTTCTATTCCGCTGTTTAAATTCATATCTAGCCCGTATGGCAGATCGATATCCGGCTCGGGGTGCAGCACCTTGCTCAGATTGGGGGCACGGTAATTAGGCGCTTAAGCCACCCCTATCTTTGATAAGACTTTCTAAGTGGTACGGCGGGTAACTGATGGGAAGATGGTATCGGCGTAATGTTTGCTTACGCTTAGAATGAAGTGGCATAATTTAGTTCAAATGTTTATGGGAATAGTTGGACTAGGTGATGTTATGGACTAAGATAAGCAAAGTCGTGTAACGGCTGTTGACCCTAAATGAAGTTATTTTCTCTTTATCGAATATATCATCTAGGAGATATAAGTATCCGAGCTGCTTATATCAACCCCCTAAGGTCGTGATGCGTTACTTAGGATCTCCTAGTATTATGGGCTATACCGGAAGGTAGGGCTGCCTAGTCTATATGAACAGTAGGGACTACTCAGGGAGGCGGACGTGATACTAGATCCTTGATGTCCGGAGTTTGAATACTTCCATGTTAATTTGTTTATTTTAAAGAAATGATAATAACTTATTGGTTGTGTCACGCCCTGAAGGGTACCTAAACATGGCAGTCCGCCGTACACAATATTAATGCCTAGGAATGACACCTCAGTTGCACGAAGGCTTCCATACTATGTACAAGGCATCTAACACATAGAGGAGACACATCGGAGTGATATATTTTATATTGATACAACTTGAGTAACAATGTAAAGGAAATATAATTCACTATACTTCAGATACAAATCACTATACTTCAATTTCAATTCATCAAAAGATTTCATTACATAGAACTATTACAAAGAAATTCACAAAACCTAGCTAATATCTTCGAGCATTTTTACTTCCTGCCAAAATCCGAAGTTACCTTCGGCTCCAACCATCTCGGTCCCCAAGTAGCATTCTCCCATCAACCTGTTTATTCAAACATCTATTGGGGTATAAGCTACACTAGCTTAGTGAGAGTTCCTTTAATTTCGTATCATAAAAAGTAAGTTATAATTCATCCATATGCTATGCATGAACAAACACATGAGCAGATAAGCATATGACTTTCCGGTAGCCATATGTGAATGGATTTACGCCCTCCATTCGGGGTTAGGATGGTCCATAAGACATGCAACCATAATTCCAATCTTAAGTGGGATGGTCCATAAGTCATGCAACCATAATCCTGATCTCTTTCTCTTAGTTATACAACCTTTGTTGTTTTATTGTAGTTTTATGTGCCTACCCCACATCCGTTAACTTAAGCGATCTCGCATTCTTAATGTTAACAAGGCCCCTTCGCCTTCCGCTAATATACTTTTATCCCACCAAAGGTATATTACCAATGCAATGTGACTCAACATGTGATATGCATGCATAGTTTATTCATATAATCATGGCATATTAATTATATAGGTTAAGAGCGATCATAGAAAATTTCAAACAATTCAAGTCTATGCTAACTCATACAATGAATTTACAACAAGTCCCACCTCGATATACTTATCATTCATTCAACCAAGATTATACCACACCTCATCACAATTTTATCTTTTCCTAATTCTAGTGCAACTAGCTACAAGCACAAGCAAGATAACAAAATAAGAAGAAAACTCACTAGATCATTGGATCAGTGGTCTCTTAGTAAAAGTAATCCGATAGTAGGGAATCATTGATTTCAGGGTCACCTAAAAAGGAAGAAATACCCTAATAAGTATTTCATCACTTAACTAATCCAAACTATCTTATACAAACCATTAAATTCATAATTCTCGTCCTAAGCGGGAATTCCAACTTAAAACGGTCATAACTTAGTCGTTTTAACTTGAAATTTAGCAAATTATATATCAGTTTCTATCTACTTCGAAAGATCTATCTAATTATAATATCATAATTAAGTTTTGAAAACTTTGAAGCTTCAAAAAGATCGGATCAGATCAGAACAGTAGCGAAAACCGATTTAGAAAATTGATTTTGTGAAAGTCCATGAAGTTCTACTATCCAAAGCAAGTACACATGCAATATGAACAAGTTACTAACATAAATGATATGTCATGAGATATATATATATATATATATATGTTCTTGATGATATTGAATAAAAGGAATTTTTAGAAAACTTTTTTCTTTGTAAGACTTTATGAAAAATCATCTTAGAAAAGCTAGTCTTGTATTCTTGACAATCCCTACTTTTTTTTAGAAAAATTCCTTGATAAAATTTGTTTATTCTTGTCAAAATTAAGCCTTCATTATCTATATTCCTTAAGGCCTTGGTTTTTCAATAAAAACTCCCATTCTACACTTTGTAAACATATTTTTAAAATTGGTTCATCCCCAAATCCGAATTTGGTAAAAATTGTTTTTGTGGTGATTCTTTTAAGTAGAAATCATTTGACACTTAGAAAATTAAGGCTCAACCATACCTAGCCACTAAGGACTTCATTTCTTTAATAAAAAATTCATTTTGAGTTTGAAAAATAGAGGTTTTCATACCATTACTCCATTATTACGAATTTCTTAAAATGACAAACAACTCAAATTTTGCTACTTTATTTCTACTCCTTGTTCTACATATTTTTCTTAGCAAATCCTATCTTAATTTATAAAAATCATTACTTGATGACACCTATGACCTAAACTCTTCATTTTTCATATAAAACATAAGTTTTGGAGTTGATAAATGGGTTTTCAAAATTGGTCTTGGTTGAGATCCGAATTTACAAAATTTATTTTTGGACATATCTTTTGATAAAATCTATCTAAACTTATGAAAATCCATCATTTACATATCCTATCTTAATAGCCTTCTATTTCTTGAATAAAAACTTCATTTTTGAGTTGGAAAACATGTTTTTAAACTAGGACTTAGCCTAAATCCGCAAATAGAATTATTAATTTAAAAATAACTTTTGAAAATCACCTTTGATTCTTATAAAGAGAAGTCTTGATGATATACATCCACTAAACCTTCATTTTCTCAACTAAAACTTCCATTTTGAGACTTTTAAAGTGGTTTTTAAATATAGGTTTTGCCAAGATACGAATTTCACTATTTTTATTCAAGTTCAAAACCAAGATCTACACTTTCTATGATCATAAATATAAAAGAAATCCATGGTAGTAAACTATAAACTCATAAATCTAAACTTTATTCCTCAAAATCATTCATTTATGATATCTATTCCTTAATCCTTAATCTTAAATGAAAAATACACATTTTAAAGTTGAAAAATAGTTTTTCTAAATATGGTTCCCTTTTTATCCGAATTTTCAAAAATGTTTTTTGTTGAAACTAAAATAGATCTTGAGCTTTCTAAAACTTTTCTACTATCATCAAGCTATTACAAGTTATTTAGGAAAATAAATCAAAAGTCTAATGCATTTATGAACTTAAAACAACTAGATCTAGTTTACTATACTAGTTATAAATGCATGAACACTATGATGGTTATGTGAATGGTGAATATATGCATAAATTATTACCAATAATAAAATAATAACTCATATGATAAGATCTAAACATAAACAAAATCAAAGTTACAAAAAATGTTAGATCTACAAAATATAACTACTTTTAGCAAGAAAATAATAATGATACAAGAAAATAATCATGGATAAGAGGAGTGTTTCACTTTGGCATCATCATCCTTAGCTTTTAAGCTTATGGAAGGTCATTTGATGCATGAAACTCTCACTATACTTTACCTTTATCATCTATGGAAGCTTAAGAAGAAGATATACTTAGAGAATCTTCAAGAATGGAGTGTGGAAGTGATTTTTTTAGAGAGAGCAGCTTGTTTCCTTTACAAGAACAAGGCTAAGAAAGGTTTAAAGAGAAAAAGAGAGAGTAAATGGTGTAAGGTTTTAAAGGAATGAAAAGAAGTAAATGAGAGGCATTAAATGGAGAGAGAGGAGTGTATTAATTGAAAGAAATAAAATAAAATAAGGGCAGCAAATGGGGAGGGGCTGCACGTGATTCCTATAAGTGAGAGAGAGGAGTTCAATTGTCTTGTAACTTGATTTTTGAAAGTGTAACTTATGTTACTTAATTTGCTAACTAAATGAGACTTTAATTCATTAAATAAATCATCAAAATAAAAGAAAAGAGGCTATTATTAGGGGTGTGGTCAGCTGCCCAAGTATGGGAATGGAGTATAGAATGAGTGAAAGAAAACTTGATTAATGTATGAAGTGATAATTGAAGTGTAATTGAAGTATGGGTTGAAAAAGTACTTTTTATTAAGAAAATATATAAAATAAAATTGAGAAAAATATCTTTAAATGAGTGGCAGAATTTTCATAAATAAAATTAAATAATTATTTGAATTATTTTAGTATTTCAACAAATATGTTACCGGTATGATCAAAATACGCAAATATGAGCTATAATTGATTTTTATAACTCGAAAAATTATAAAAAAAATATTTCATGAAATAAAAGTATTTTTCAAATAATTTCAAATTATTAAATTGATTTATTTTATTATTAGTATTGGGTCTTAAATAGAAACTTATCCCGTAAAAACCTGAAACGAACTAAATTTTGGAAAAAAACAGAATTTTCTATAATAAATAAAAAATTTATCTAAAAATATAAGGGTCTATAAGAATAATAAAATTATACAATGAATCGTAGTGAACAGTACTAAAGGACTAGTTAATTACCAGTAGTAATGAAATACGAATAATTACCAAAATCAGATATTTCTAGTTATCAAAAATAATATAATTGATATTTTTGAAATCCTTATGAAAATACGAGTCTAAAGGTATTAATGGTATATTTTTGATATCTTGAGCCCCGGGACACTCTTTTCAAAGTCAGTATCCGAACGGGTTCGAAATAGGTCAAAAATTTATCAATTTGATATTTTTAAGCGAACTTATATTACTACGAGCTATTTTAGACACTTAAACTACACCTTGGCCTCTAGGGTTAAAGGCGTGAGATTACCGAACTTAAACTACTGTATTCCACTTAGGGTTTCCGGGTGGTTTTCCGGTTTAGATCTTTGCTAATTTGAAAACTGACGTTTTATGTTTATACAACATATTTAGTTGAGATAATTATTTTAAATTTTATTTTCGTAAGTATTTAATATCTCTTAAAGTTTTTGAAATTCTTGAATGGAGTTTTATTTCCGAAAGTTTCATCGTTATTTACTTTTTAATAATTTGTTTTTGAGTTCTATATTACCCAATTTTATAAGTCAGAGTTACGTATAGAATTTATCATACGTAGTGGTTTTGGATTTAAAGTATGTTAAGTTCTTATTTTATTTTTAAGGATTCTTATTTTTCTCAAGATTAAGAAATTCTAGATTCGTTCGTGATTTAGGACTAGTCGAAGTTCGGTTTTAATTTGGAGTGATTTTTAGGGTTTATTTTCGAAGTTCATTTTGGAATTATTTACTGAAATTTTTCGGGCTTATAGATTGTGCATTGCATTTAGTTAAGCTCATGTGTCACTCTGTGTGTGATTGTGTTACCGTATACTGGGCTTCGGCTCATTCATGTTTTGTTGTTCTTTTTACAGGAGTTGATGAAGATGAGTGATGATATGATGATTTGATGATGATGTGGAGTGTTGTTGTTTTTGTTGTTGTTATTGATGTTGTTGTTGATGATGATTGATGTGATGATGCTTGACTCGGGTTTTGGGTGCTTGTGATGATTCGGAGAGGATTTGTAGATGAGTGAAGTGAGTAGGAGCGTGGATGTAGTTTATTTATTTTATTTCTTTTTGTTTTGTATTAGTGAGAATTGGATTTATGATTTAAACTTGTTACATTCTTTAAGGGCATAGTGGATCCTATGTTTTGTAATTTAACTTTTGCAAAGCTTTGTTTAATCGAATAATTTTCCACTTGAGAGAGTGGAAGTTTTGAAATATCTTTATTTCGAAATTGTTTTATTAAAATTTATTTCCGCTGCTAAATCCAGTTGTCGCGAGAATCTAACTGAATGATTTCATAACCTAAAATTGAGTAGCAATGTCCAACATAAACAAAATCTTTTTAAGGAAGCCTTAGCGTGTAATACTTTAGAGTATTATACGTGGCTGTAGCGCCTTAAGTTATTTAATTGATTGAATTAAAATTTTCGAGGCTTTACTGTCACGCCCAAAGGATATTCTAAACGTGATAGTCCGCCACACTCAATATTAAAGCTTAAGAGTGATAACCTTAGCCACTCCCAAAAGCTTTGATATTAAGTATAAGGCGTGCTCTCACAAATTTAGAGGATCATACATGGAATTATGAAGCTTAAGAAGATACAATAACATATTAAGAAAAGAGGATTCACAATATTCATTTACTTATAATAATGATTTTACAAACTTAGGGACATTTTCCTTTTTCACTAATCTATTACAAGAATATTTTACATCTTATTCAACACTAAACTTCATCTAGAATTTTCCTAATCCATAAAGAAATTACTTGACTGTAGGTCCTCATGGCCTTAACCATAAATAGAAAAACTGCAAAAGATATCTATGGGGGTATAAGCTAACAGGCTTAGTGAGAATTATTTCCATAAATAACTTCTTGTAACAAAATTTCGAACAAGTTATTTAATCAAACAAATGGAATGCAATATAAACATGGGCAAACAAGACATATAGTTTTCCAGGAACTATATGTTGAATGGATTTGCGCCCTCCATTCGGGGTTTGGTGATACATAACCTCAAAACAAGTAGTTTTAGTAAAAAGTTTTATGCTTTCGATCAATATCGCCAAGCATATGAAGTCTACTTGAATTGAGCCTTGCTTTCAGATTCTTCCCCAAGCATTTCCTTTTTCCATAACGCCGCCAAGTAATCGCTTTCGGATCCTCCGCCAAGTGTTGCTTTCGACATAAGCCTACTATCCTTCTCACCCAAGGATAATAACCTAAATGCAATGTGACTCACTTCGTGGTATGCATGAATCCATTTATTTATGGTATCATAATATTATTATTATTAAATTTAAAGCGATCAAAGAATTTCATACAAAGCAAGTGTTATACTAAAACAATCATTTAAATCAATTCCTGCCTCGCTATTCTTAGGATTCTTTCAAAGAATTATTTTACATACATATTCATTTGTCTTTTCCTAGCTCTAATGCAACTAATTACAAGCATAACAAGTATAGCATTTAAAGGAAATAAACTCACGATGCCATGTCAACTATTCTTCTTATATGGATGAGTCATTCACACACTCCACTCAATCGAAATAATTGTCGGGATATAAGTATCCTTCCTTGGAGTCACCTAGCCAAAGAAAATACCCTCAATGAGTATTTTCTTGATGATTTTTTGAATTTTTACAAAACAATGTCAAAAGAACGTTAAAGTTCGTATAAAGGAAAGTTCCAACTTAAAATGGTCATAACTTGGTCATTTTAACTCGGAATTGCGCATATTATATACCGATTTCTACCTACTTGAAAAGATTATTCATTTCTAAAATTATTTTTATCAATCTAAACCATTTTGTCCCCGAAAAAGTGGCGATAAAATTTATCACGAATTTTCCAACTCAAAAACAACTTTGGTTTAATCAATCAAAATTTGTTTGATAAATACTTAGTTATCTATATAGTTGAAAAATTCTCTTTTTATGGTTACTTAGCTCATATTTATTCATGCTCAAGTGTTTGTTGTCCAAATAATGTTGCTTAAGTAAAATCATGTCGATTTTAGAGTCTCTAGAAAAATATAGTTTACAAGAATTCATTTTTTTTTAAATCTCTTGAATATTTTGTTTCCTTTATTTTCCAAAGATGTTTTATGTTGGCTTTATATATATATTCCCAAGTAACTTTTTGAAAATAAATTTTCTTCTTTCTATTTTTCCTATTTATTTTCCCTTTACAAATTTCTGTCTATTTGTTTGTAAAGATCTTTATTTAAAAATTCCTCATCCTTTCATTATGCTATCTTTTTATAAAAATCATTTTTGTACCAACAATTATTTTCTTTTGAAAAACAAAGTGGAATATTAAAGGTTTAAGAAGCTTTTCATGACAAAAGTATTTTCTAAAATTTTAGTGAATTCTTTTTGTAACTTGAAAAAAAATGATTTTATTTTTGTTAAAACATAGATTTTATACTTCACTTAAACTTATTTCTAAGTGATAAAATATCTTTTTGTCAATTATATTTTTAGAACTTGAAACTTTGGACAACAATTTAATTGTACATGAATTATGAGAAAATAATAGCAAGCAAAATAACATAAATAATAAAGTCAAGTATTGAGAGTATTAGCTTTTTCAAGGCTCCCGGGACTAAGAAGTAACTAGTCTCAAAATAAAAATAAAATGAAAGAAAGAAAATAATTTGTTTTGACTTGATGAGGATAAGGAATAAATAAACTGCAATGGAATAAATAAATAAATTGCAAGTGAGTTTATATGCTTTAAAGAATATGTATATATATAGATAGTAATACTTAGATATAGTAACAATAATAGGAACAAAATAATAACATCAACATAAATAGATTTTCATGAACAAGAGCAATACATGAACATAATGTAGCTTCCATAACATTTAGTCTTTGGAAACTCACACTATGGTCATGTAAAGTTACATGACATGAGAAGAAAAAAATAATAGGAGATGGTTACCTAAAGAAGATTTTGGTAGTGTAATGTGGTTATGAGTTTTTGTTGTTGGTAGAAGTTGTTTTGGAATTATTTTGAGAGTGTTTTGGGAAGATATTTGGAGAGAGTTTTGAGAGAAGAATTTGAGAGAGTTTTTGCATAGAATTTGTGGGTAGTAAATGTGTTTAAGAAGTGAAAGAGGAGGGGGGTATTTGTAGGAAAATGTGGAGTGATTTTTGTATAATTAAAATAAAAGAAAAATAAAACAAATTGAGAGGGCATATGAGGGAGGGGGCGCCGGCCATAGAGAGATGAGAGAGGGAGTGTTTTTATTTTTTTGTATTTTGTGGATTAAATGAAGTAATAAGTAAGGTAGATGTGAAATAAAGTTATGGGAAAGGTAAAAAGTAAATGTTATAAGTTATGATGTTGTAAGAGTAGGTGTAAGAAAAAGTAGAGATAAAAGAATAGTGTAGAATAGTAATGAATAGTGTAATGAAAGTAGATATGACTAATAAAGTACCGGTGTAAGAAAATACGTGTATAAATACGATATCTGTTATTTTTACTTACCAAAAATTACTTAATTGATATCTTTAAAAACCTTATATTTTTTCGAGTCTAATGGTGTATTCGGAATATTTTTACTATTCCGGAGTCCAGGACACGTTTTTCAAGAACCGTATCTAATCGGGTTCGAAACGAGTTGCGGTTTTACTAATATGATTTTTTTACGTTTCCTTAGATAATTACGCACTATCTTATATTCTAAACTCCTACTTATTCTCACTGAGTTGCTTAATTGGGATTGCCGGACTTTGAGTTATTACGTCTAACTAGGGTTTTGTTGACCTTTAGAGCTCCGATTGACTTCCGGTTTAAGGTTTTAGGCTAAACCGATTCCAAAAATTTGGAGATTTACAGTTACAATATATGCATGTAAAATTGGTGCAAGTTGCACCAAAATGGAGGGTTTAGATTACGTTGATTTGTGTTAGTCGAAATTGGTCAAGTTGTCTACCAAAAGTCACAAAAATCAACTTATAAACCAATCGAAAATTGCCACCTATCAAAATCATTAAATGTAAGGAACAATCAAGGCAAATCAAGAGCATTCAGTAGGTAAAAATCTTCCTCCAAATCGGACAATGAAGCTTCCCCATACACCATTATATAATCATCTTCAACAACTCAAAACAAAGGCTTTAATATACTATCAAACAAGCCATTAAAACACATGAAAGAATAAAAAAAAATAGCTTAATTTTCATTCCAAACAAACCATCAAATAAGCAACAAACTCAAACATAAATACAACCTCCATTAAAACAACCCTAAGCTTGGAACAAGGAGAAACAAGGTAAGTTGATTTATGTTTAGTTAGTTTCTTGTTAAAACATTGTTTTAAACAATGTTTTAATGGTCTTAGGATCGAAACCAGCATAAGAACAAGTTCTAAAACATACATATTAAGCTCCATCAAGATAAGTTCTTAAAAACCCTCGTTACATCATTTAAATTCGTAAAACAAGGATCATGGACATGTTAGAATGTTATGAGATGATATATGTATATATATAACATGTATAAATACTTAGGAATGCTTTATAAACAATTTGGACGTGGAAAAACATCAAAATCAGATCAAATAACATGAAAAAGATGATGAATAGTGTATTTTCCAGAAGGGCACGGGAAGAACACAGGCGTGGACCTCCCTTGTGTACCTCTCAATGTGGAATTCGTTCTCTTTTGAATTCCAGAGAAACACGGCTAGTATATGGTCGTGTACCAAGCCGTGTTTCTCTCGGCTTTTAATTAAAAAATTAATTTCAAAATCTGTTAATCCGATTATATATTATTATTAATTAGATTTTATTTGTTGTTGTTATTATTATTATCATCTTTATTATTAATGTTATTATTATCATTACTAATGTTATTATTAGTAATATTATTATCAATTATTATTGTTATTATTATTATCACTATAATCCATAATATTATTATGAGTATTACTATTAATGATATTACTACTATCATGATTGTTACTAGTATTATTATTATTATTATTATGATTTGTATTATTATTATTGTTGTCATTACGATTACTACTATTTTAATATAGCTATTATGAAAAATAATATTAGTATTACTAATATATTACTTTATAATTATCATCATTATTATTAATATTATTATCATTATTGTTAATATCAGTATACTTTATAAATGAAAATAAAGTATAATAATTGTAAAATACTTATTTTATACATAAGAATGGAAATTTAAGTAAGTTAAAATTTTCAATAATGTGATATCTATAAAAAACAAGAAAATTATATGAAGTAGAGAAAAAGAAACACGACGATACTAAACAATAGTAAATAAATACGAGTTACTATAATAGGTTAGATAAGAAAAGATATAAAAATAGCAATAGTAATAATTATGAACATATATGCCTATTATATACCAAATTTTTTAATACCCAATATATATAAATATCTAACAAGATCAAGAAAAGCAAAATGAAAAGAAATATTAAATAATAATTTATTATCATACGATCATTAAATGACCAATATAGTAATAGAAAGAAAACCCAATGCCAATGACACTTAGACACTCATAGGCATTTAGTTCTATAATTTATTTATTAATGAATATTTTATTCATCTCAATAGGTGATATTGAAACTGTAGAAGATTTCCCAGTTGACTATCACGACTAGCTAGTATGAGCAGGTGAGTCACTCGGTCTTATTATATTGTGTGTGCTTGTAGCTTAGCTGACCTTTAATGAAAGATAACAACCTGAATTTGTTGTATGGGTTTATGGGAATTCTTTGTTGTATGAAATATTGATTACCAAGTTACTTTAATGATAATAATAATAGAATTTTGTATGATTATATTGCTTGTATAACATATTGTTTGCCTGTGTAATGATTGGTCGTCTTAAACTTGATTAAAAAACTAGTGGTATCATAAATGAAATAATATGCATTGCATGATTTGCATAAGCATCATTTAAGTAAGTGGTAGCCTACCACGTGTTAGTGTTTCGGATCTCTGGTAGTGCTTGGTTTATCTAGACAAGAAAGCCATTAGTTATTCACAAGATTATCTTTGTTCTTTTAATACCATAGGAACTAAATGGCAAATGAAGGATGTCGTTTATGGTATTACTTGAAATAACTAATACTTAGTGGAGTTTCTAAAGCTAAAACAAGAAATGAGTGTTAAAGACATGATAAATTTAAAGTGATAATTAAAGTGAGTATTGTTGTTTTTCTGTATGCTTAGTCTCTCCTAGGTAGGTGAACCATAGTATTGTGTTTCTTCAACCCCGATGAGAGGGTGTAAATCTTCATCCTGCTTTGGATTCCAGGTTATCTAGGCTTGTATCTGTGCATATGCTTGAATGATGCATTTCTTATGATTGTTAATAACTTGTTTGATATGTGGTAAGTTTTGGTTATTCACTCAGCCCGTGATTTTGCTTATATTCTAACAGTCCTTTTAGGTTTACACTTAGATCATGGCTGGTCACTTCCAGGAGTTTAGCTCCAGTAAGAACTTCAAGATTGGAAGTTCATGGAAGATCATGGAATAAGTTATTTACTTTTATTCTTAGTCTAAGCTAGTTAGTATTTAAATTATTAGTTATGTGTTTAGAGACTTTTAGAATGATATTATGGTTTGTAATATTATATTCAAGCATTGAGATAATAGTTATTTACTAATTCATGACTTACATGTATTTAGCATTTCTTATCAAGGCAACTAAAAGATCATGTTGTTTGAAAGCATGTCATACTTTGAAGGTAATCTAGTAATAGTATTCAAGTGTAGCTTGTTTACTACTACTAGAGTACCCTCGGGATGTGACACCTCCTCCCCCCTTTCCTCCCCCTCCTCCTTGGTAGTGCGTTCGTCTTTGGTTCCAAGCCATGCAAATAAGAACATTCCTAACCTTGCTTATGAAAAAGTAACAAGCTTTTCCTTTTCAAGGTAAGAGTACTAAAAGATTAGAGAAAAAGAATAAAGATGATGAAAATTCCAATTCCACTTAAGAACGCTTGAAAGGAAAGAAACTAATGGAAAAAGAAAAAGAAAAAAGAAATCGTTAATGTCGAAGATAAACTTGAATGACATGGAAGGTGTGATGGAGGCATTGAGATACGGTAAGATATCTAAAAGTAGCAATAGCTGTCATGCCCCAACAGTATCTTAAATGTAACAGCTCGTCGTACACAATATTAAAACTTGAGAATGACTACCTCAATCACTCGGAAGCTTTCATATTGGTACAAGGCGTACATTCACAACAAAGGGAGATCGGTGGAGTTATGCATTTTAAGATAATGGCAGCAAAACATACAAAATAATATCAATATGATTCATCAAAATATAAAGTTCTACAACTTCTACGGATTCCCCTAATAATCTCCATAATAACAAAGTCTTGCTAAGATAAATACTAAAACTAGAAGATTTTAGAAGGAATCTAATCTAAGGTTTCAAAATAGAATTCCTCCAAAAGCATCCCAAACATAGATTCTACCCAGATGATCAAGGTGGTCTCGGGTGCGAAATAAAGATCTTGCAACATCAAAAGTCTATTGGGAAATAAGCATAACTAGCTTAGTAAGATAATCCTTATGCAAAAGTACTCATAACAAGCATTTAAACAAGTTCATTAATCAAGCATATGAAATGCAAGCAACCATATGATCAAACAATACATACGACTATCTGGTTTCGTATGTAGGATGGATTTACCCCTTCATCAGTGGTTAAGGAAAGATTTGAATTGGGCCTCAATCGATCTCCTTGAAAGTTTGCACGCGTCTTGAGGTTCCAATGAACCGTACTACTAGTCCTCGAGCTTTCCTTACCCAAAGCGATTGATCCAGCTCAGCTACATCTTGAGGTCGTATTCTCCGAACATCCTAATTCCTTAGATGTAGCTAAGCAGCTTATATTTCCGATCCCATAGTGAGGAGTAGTAGCAAAATGCGAAATGATATTCTAAGTGATATGCATGAGTAATTTGGTTTAAGGGAATTTCCAATCCGACATTAATTCATTTAAAGCGATCAATCAATATTTGTACACATAACAATATACATAGAGACAATTATAACAATTAACAAATCAGGCTCCAATATTCTTATTGTTCATTGATCACACATAGCAAATCACATACAAAACTCCCATGATAACCCACATGCATATCAATTTTTATCTTTTCCTAATATCTAGTGCTCTATTCTACAAGCACATGCGTGAATACATAAACGTAAAGGAAGACTCACTCGGCCATGACGATCTTCTATCAGTCAAAGTAATCCTCAGGAAAGAGAAGATCTTGGTCCTAAAAAGAAATACCCAAAATGAGTATTTCATCGAAGTTCTACTTAAATTCTCTAACTCTATCTTATTGAATTCGTCAAAATTTTAATTAGTGGAAATCCCAATTGAAAATAGCCATAACTTGCTCATTTTAACTCGGAATTTCGTATATTATATACCGTTTTTTACCTACTAAAAAGTGTCTATCTATTTCTAGGTTATTTTTGTTCATTTGGGTCCCGAAACTGTGAGGTACTGAACTGTTTCGAAAATCCAACTTTCAAAACATAAATTTTCAAACTTTTCTCCATCCAAAAATTCTTGTACAAAAATATATATATTTGTATAGTTGAAAAATCTTTTGAATATATATATATATATATATACTCATATTGTATGCATGAATTTAGTGGTATTGTCTTAACAATGATTTTTGTAAAATAATGTGTCTTAAATGTTGAAAAATGCTAAGACTTGAAAAATTCACTTTAGCTTGTTGAAAAAATTTCTTGAATTATTATAAGTGAATGTTTCCTTCTTTTATCTTCATTTATTAACCTTTGAGAATAATTTAAATTAAAAAAAATAATTTTAGTCTTTTTAAGATTCCTACAACTTTATTTCTAGTAGTTGAAAAATATAGTTTTTCTTAGAATCTCTTGGTAGAGACTAAAGTTTCTTAAGGTGGACATGTTTATGTGTTCTAAAGTTTTCCTAAAGTTAGTTCCACTTTAAATAAATAGTAATAATGTTCTTCTAAGTTATTTACTAATTTTATTTCCTAAGTAATACTTATCTCTAAAGGTTATTCTTTGATATTTTGAAAAACTTGTCTAGACCTTAGTATTTTATAGTATTGATGAAAACTTTACAAACTTTCTTATTTTATTGATTTAAAAAGAGTATTCATGATAACTTTACTTTATGTATTTTTGATGAAATCCCATGTACTATTCTTACTAAAAACTTGTGATGAACTTATCTAAATTTTGGAAAAGATTGTTAAGATAAAACTTTAAGTTTTCATAGAAAAGTTATTTCTTAGGTGACAAAAATTTTATTTTCAAAGAGAGTTCTTATTTTTATTTATTTATGAGAACTCTTTTCATTTTTGTTGAGACAATATCAACATGTTCATGCATGATTATGAATATGTAGATATGAGAAATATGACAATATCACATAATAAGATAAGATATATATAAGAATAAATAAGAGCATAATAATAAGGTCAAGTATTGGGAGCTTTAGCTTCATCAAGGTTTCTTGGGACTATGAATAGACTAGTCCCAAAAGAAAAAGAAAAGAAAAAGCATAATAATAAGAGTAATAATAATAAGATGTTAGGTTAGCGAGCACTTAGGCTATAGGAAATATATATACATAATATCATATATTAGTTAGATTATAGCAAATAATAATAACAATAATAACAACAACATAATAACAATAATAACATAATGAAAAATTTAGACATAAACAAAAATAAAACATGAACACACTATTGCTTCTTTAACTCTCATGAGTGTAAGAAACATACACTAAGCTCATGCTAAGTTATATGAACATAATGAGTAAATGTAAGAAGTTTTACTTAAGGTTATAAATTTGTTAAAGAAGAAAAGAGGTGTTTGTAGTAATATGTGGATAGTGGTTTTGTGGGGAGGAGAGGAATTTTGGAAGGGAAATTGAAAGAGAGAATTTGTTGAGTGATTTTGGTAGGAAAAATGAGTTGTGTGAAAGAATGAAGGAGGGAAGGGGTATTTACAGAGTTTTGGAATAGAAATTATATGTAATTAAATAAACTGAAAAATAAAAATAATTGAGGTGAAGAGAAGGGAAGTTGCGCTGGCCATGAAGGGGAAATCGGAGGGAATTGATTAATTTTTATTGTTTTATAATGAAAAGAAGTAATGTGTAAGGTGTGATGTGAGTAAAGTTGTATGGGGAAGGTAAATTATAAAGAATAGGTATAGTAGTGTGTAAGAGTAGATTGTAAGAAAAAGTAGAGATAGTGAAATAGTAATGAATAGTAGAAATAATATTATGAATAGTAGACTAGACAATTAAAATACTGCTAGTAAAGAAAATACGTGTAAACAACCTATGTATGATATTTTTAGTTACCGAAAAATTCTAAAACTAATATTTTTGAAAATCTTATATTTTTATGAGTGTAATGATATTGTCAGAATATTTTCACTGTCCAGTGTATCAGGACACGGTTTTTGAAAATTGATCCCATTTAGATTCGAAACACACTGAAAATTAACGAATATGATATTTTTAAGCTTTCCTATATTATTACAAACTATTATCCACAATTATTTTGATTTCGTTGTTTAGGGTTTAAGAACGCATGATTACTAAATCTAGATTCACTAGACTAAACATAGAACTAGGTTAACTTTAAGGTTCTGGTTTGACTTCCGGTTCCTAGGGTTACTTATATTAACTGAAAAATCTAGGGGCTTATAACAACAAAGTGAAGAAGATGATGAATATGGACAATAATAACAGCAATAATAAGAAGTCAAATAGTTGTCCAAATAATAGTTTCATTTTTATCGAATTTTCTATTTTTTCATTATAATTTTTATAATTTTAAATTATTTTTTGAATTTTAGCTCTTTGTAATTATTTTTATTAAATTTATATTAATTTAGTTATTTTATTGAATTCATATTAATAATTTTCAACGAATAAAAATGTGTCAAATGTCAAGACTTAATGAAAAAAAAAAAACCTAACGTCATTAAGAAAATACTCATTTACAAGCTTTTGCAAAGATTAAAGACTCAAATAAAAACAAAAATTAGATTTAGGACTCATAGAAAAGAATAAAACGTTAAAGACAAAAAACATACTTTTCCCTTATAAAAAGTTCAAATGATAGCAGCATTGTTTTGTATGGATAGTGAATTTGATGCTTGCAATTTCAATTCATTGAAATCCTTTTGTAAATCTACGAAATTATATATATATACACATGAATTTTTCTCTATAATCACTCATGAGCATATTTTATAAATCTACTCGATTTACCTATAAAAAAATAAATATATACATATTAATGTGATAAAAAGTTAAGTAAAAATATATAAAATTATAATTTATCACATCATAGGATCATTTGAAGCTTGAGCACTAGTGCCATTGCCACCTCCTAAAGGAATTGAAGAACTACTACCTATGCTCTTTGGTGAGATCTGGCTCTATCATGATATCTTTGGATAAACTCATAACGAGTGTTCATGATATTTTGTATCTCTTTGGAAGCATTTTCTCTAAAGACCTTATGAAACACAAAATTCATTTTCCTCATCTTAAAGTGTGGATCCAAAAATAGTACATATAACCATAATGACATCCACATCACCCCAATATCTTTCAAATTTCACAAACATTTTTTCAGCCATTGCATAATGCATCCCCAATTGCATATACCTTTCAAAAATAATAATTTGTAGTTTGATATTGGGTACAAGAAAAAAAGATTAGTTACCTAAAAAGAAAAAATGCCAACTTGTTGCAATTTCTTCAATCAATTCCCAATTATCATTTGAGGGAAGACATTTATAGTATCTATCCATATGTTGAACTCTATAAAATACTTCTTTATATCCAATGGCAGTGCCAAGAATGTTGTGTGTAGAATTCTACCAAATCTTGCAATCCAAACAAAGTTTTCTACTGTATGAGACATCTAGCTACTTACATGCTTCACTAAATTTCTTCAGATCCTCTCTACTGCACTTTCTATCATAGCCACATTGTCTCTCACAATTAAGTTCAAAATATGTGCACAAAAACGCATAGGTATTATCTTACCACAAAGAATCAAAGCATCCTTCTATAACTTAAACATTAAAGTTGCAATTATTGCATCATTTGTTGAACAATAATCTACAATGATAGCAAATAATTTTATATGTAGATTCCATCTCATAAATGAGTCAAATAAGCTCTTAGCAAGAACTCCATTTGTGTGTGGAGTTGGAACATACATAAAACTATATGTAAATGTAAATATTAACTTTTGGTTAGATTAAATAAAATATATCCTAGTAGAGAAACTTACTTCAAGAGTCAACTTTGGAGTTTCCAGTTATTGTCAATGAAGTGTGCAATAATGGCCGTGTAGCCTTTTTTGGGATTTGAAGTCCACATATTAGTTATCATAGCAACTCAAGAATTAAGCCCTTTTAGCGACACCTTTAATTTTTCCGTTTCCACATTATACATACTGAATATTTCTTCTTTATGGTTGCATGACTCAAATGCTTACAAATGGGGTTGAACGCTCTCTATGTACACCCTAAAACATTCGTGTTTAACCATTGAAATAGGATACTTGTGGACAACAATAGCCTTTGCAAATTTCTGCCTAGCAATTTCTTGATTAAGAGTCCAATTTCCTATTGTCAAACTACTGCTTTCACTCTTATTTTTCTTTCTCTGCATTACTAAAAGACATTGTTTTATTTCCATTTGATGGTTTCTTTGAATGCACTTTACTATATGATTATGCAAGTGCTTTTGCTATTTTTACTTACTACTTTCAATCTTTTCAAACAGTGATTGCAAATAGCAAATTCCTTCCCATAAATCATTTTTTAACCATCTCAAACCAAACATATAGAAAAAGTTAACTTGCACTTGTTAAGGTTTGTTTGATTGGCACTGCTTGCTGCATGAAAGCTTGATGTGGTTGATAAATTTCTAGATTTAGGTGGTAGAAATGAGCTTTCCATATACTCAAGATCATGGACATTTTCCTCTATATTTATCCATGTCCATATTTGAATTAATTGCTTGAAAAGTACCAAATATCATATAAATCGTTAAAAAAATTAAATACAATCATAATAGATTCAATCTGTTCACATTAAGGAAAATATATTATTTTAATAAAATATTCAAATAAATTACACAAGGATATATTATAAAGGGCTGTCTAACTATTTCCGCTCCAAAGATCTAATCACTCAATATATGTACTTTAGATAATTAACTACTAACATTATTTCTCATCTATGCCAAAATCAATGTGAATTTAAATAGCATTTTATAAACTATAAATCAAATCGATGACCATTTCTATCTTTGTTCATCTCAAACGATGATGAATGAAAATTATGTAGAATCATATGCTAATTTTATGCATCTTTAACTATACATAAACAATTTATTCCACATAAAGTCTATATACCTATATTATACTAAATCTCATGTTTCTTCATGTTTGATATTCCATGTTATACGAAAGTAAATTAATAAAATAAAAAAATATATACAATTAAATACTGCAAACAAACAATCTCTGTTCCTTCACTTTTTTGAACAGTGCGAATAAGCAATCAATATAAATACAAAAAGGTAATAAAATAAAATAAAAGAAATAGGAAGCAAGATGGTTGAAGAAATGATCTAAGATAGCCTACTTTGGTTTATCTTAAGTCACATTGTACTAATCCATTACTCACTCCAGAATAATGCTTTAATGTCTAATCGTTCTAGGTTTAGGATCATTTGCTCTATTAAGTATTCCCAATTCATATTCTTGTCATTTTAAGTGTAGAGCCTAGATTAAAACTCACATAAAAAGTGAAATTTCCTTGTAAATATGTGAAAATAATTTCATTTTTCTTTCCTAATTCCTATGCATAAAATAGAACAAAAAAATGAAATTTCCTTGCAAAAAAATTGAAGAAAGGATTACAAACTTACATGAGGATTGAAAAGTTTTGAACAGAAGAGTCAAGTAGAGAGGTGGCTCATAGCTGGATGCTTGATGGAGAACACAAACAAAGCCGAGTAGACAGCAAATGGCGACAATAAATGGAGTGAGAGTTGATGAGGTAAGCCATGGAGTTCGTAACAATCAATAGAGTGACGAGTGAGATGTATTTAGAAATTAGGTTTTCCATTTCAATTTTGAGAGAGAATTGTGGGTAAAGAGTAAAGAACAAAGAGAGAATGTTGTAGTAGTCTAGAAAAAAATGTGTGGTTACTTAACAGGTTTACGGGTACCCATCAGGTTAAAATTTAGTTCTGTAACCCGACACAAATCCTCTAGGATTTCAAATAAAAACTCAAAACTCATCATAAACCCTTATAGGGAATTATTAGGTTAGGCGAGTTGGGCACCCAATAAAAACCTACCAATTACATCCTTAATTGTTATTGTTGAAGTCGCATGGTAACCAATAAGGTGTTAACCATATTTACCAATTGAGCAAGGTTGGATACAACTAATGATTATAGTGATGATCATAGAAGGGTTTTATAAGGTAGGTTCTTTATCGCCAACATGGTTTACGAAGTTCCATGATATCTTAGCAATTTCTCTTTACGATGTAAGATAAGGAAAGAAAAATAAGGATACTATCATTTGCAAAGGAGAACTCTAATTCATTGCCCTAGTTAAAAGAACACATTTATTACATTCTTTAAGCCAACAACTAATAAAACATGTTTGAATTAAGTTAAGGTTTATTCCCGTTCTACTTGCTTTCTTTAACTTACCAAATTACCATTTTACAAATCTTTACTTAGTTTTCTACGATCATCATTTCAAGCTCTAATACCACTTATGGCTGGTATTATAGCACAATTAAAGACCTTTAACCTACACTTCCAAGAGATTAGAGTCCTAAATGCTACCATGCAAATCATCCTCTTGAACACTTAAGTGATCATTAAATTGAAGGGCTACTCTGCAAATCATGAGCTCACAATTCTATGGGATTATTAAAGCTAAACTTGATAGAGCTAATCTACTGATCATCCACTTAGTCTCAAATGATCACCAAGCCAATGCTTTACCATAAATCATCAACCTAGATTTATAGGCCTAAGCTCTAATAGAACTATACTACAAATCATCCATATAGACTTTTAAGCAATCATTAAACCAAAGCTTTACCACAAATTATCAAATTATATATTCCAAGGGATTCAAATACTTAAAACTCTGATAAAGCTATGCTACGAACCATCAACTTATACTTCCAAGGGATTAAAAAACTAAACACTAATACCATCTAAAGCTATAAAACCTGGAGATGAGGGTATCACTAGCTTTGTTGTACACACATGTTGAAACACAAATGTACAAGGCTAAAAAAACATGTAAATCACATATATAAATCCAAAGTAATCATACTATCTCAATCCTCAAATGCCATTATATGATTCTTCATATATAAAATTTAACAACTCTAAACTAGCATACAAAAAAAATCTCACAAATCTAACAACTCCCAACAAAAAATTATCGAAAATATAAAAAACTCATTTTAAATAATCAATGAATCATCGCACTTACTCAATTACCACAAGTCCCATCACCATCAGAAAGATAATCTGTATTATCGTAGTGATTAGCAACCATCATCTACATAACCTATAAAATAAGTAGTGAGCGTAAAAGGCTTAGCACAAATCACTACATACACACACATGCAATGGTGCATCACATGCGAATTATAATAACTAATGCAATAGACAATTAAGTGACACATCATAGATTAATTTATTTATCAATTTCCAAAATCATAACCATAAATTGATAAGCGTTCCCATAAACTTAAATCAATTGGAACTAAACCTTTAAAAATAAATATAAAGGAAAACAAATTGCCACAAATGGAAGATCAAATGATCTCAAGACATCTATGGTTATGCTATCCCTAGCAGATTAAAAGATCCCAAGACCTCTATAGTTATTCCACACTAAGTGGATCGAACGATCCTAGGATCTTCATGAAATAGGAAATAGTGTAGACTCTAGGAAACGCTCTTAAAATACATGAGTCATTATAGTTCCAAAAGTTTTTGTAAATAACTTTTCACACAACACAAACAACTTGGTACTATTTTAATTCAAATGTGATGTAATTTGAAAATACTAAATCCGACTCATGTAAGTAATAAGCAACAATAGTCATGTACCTAATAACTAAGTAAACTTCAAAATCCAAATCCAAAATAATACAATTGTACATTAGGAATTTACCCTAAAAAAGGTAACTTATTCTAAGACTAAATTTCCCGTAAAATTCTATTTTAACTTGAATATTATATAATACATGTATATATGTGTAGACTTCTAATGTTGGAAGTCTACTTTTGATGATTCTCTAAATAGAGTTGCTGAGTCTTATAATTTATAAACCTATATTTTATCCTCTACTCCGTTAAATAGGCAAGTGTACCTATCATTTTCTAGTATGGATAAGTACAGGGTCGTCTCCACTAGGAACAAATTCAAACACCAGTACTAATTACTCTTCTTATTAACTACCAGATTAAATGATTTAGCTAAATAAATTAAACCAACAATTAATAACTAGATTATACTAATTTCAGAATTACACCAAGATAACACAACCAACAAAATTATAACACAGACAATATCACAATTATACAACAAGTTTTCTCCATCATATTAACATGATTCAATAACAATTTATCCTATTAATTATTTATCTGCTGAAATTCTCAATTCATGGCTATTCTTCTCAGAATAATCCAATTCTAATCCTGGTTGCATCCACTAGAATCTCTCCCAAGCGAATGGGCTGAACCAGAATTGCATTAAAAATCCTTTGCTATCCTTAAATTTCTTAAAACATGCAGTAAACTCCCTGATAAGATCTCTATTAATAGGGATAGTTTGTTCTAGTGACTTAGATCTACTCAATGAAATTGTTTCTCAACGTATTCCATCAAGATCTAGTGTAAGATCATGTAGTGCACTACATTCTCCTGACTTTTATGAAGTTCTATTACTAGAAATTTGTAATTAACACGAATACTAACAATTACATGCCTACTTCATGTTAATGTGACATTGTAAAACCTAAAGAACTACTCACTGTCACGTCCCAAGAGGTACTCTAAACGTGACAGTCTATTGTACATAATACTAAAGCCTAAGAACGACTACCTTAGTCACGCAAAGGCTTCCATATCATGTACAAGGCGTACATCACAACCTAGGGCATATATCGGAGTAACACAATTTACATTGATAACAATCAAGTAACAAGACAAAGGGAATACTTATCATAAAACATAAACATGATTGTTTACATATCTTAGGGGCATACCACCGCTGTTGTCTCTAAATCTATACAAATACATTCCTTTAGGAATTTCCAAAATACTAACATAGCATACTTTACATATAAGAAATTTACAGAATAACTTCATCCCATGTTTCCATCGCCTCCAGAAGAGTTTAAAATCCATCCGTGACTTCCTTAACATCATGACCCTTGAATAGAGCCATGGGTATACCTGTTTCAACAAAATTCTATTGGGGTATAAGCTACAACTAGCTTAGTGAGGTATTCCTTTTCATTCGCACTATGATTTCAAACAAGTTCATTTAAATTTCATGCATATGCTATGTATGTTATGCAACAACCAAGTGATTACACAAATGTATATAGTTATCTAGAAACCATATATAGAACGGATTTACCCTTCCGTATCAAAGGTTAAGGAATTGTTGATGAAGATCCTCGACCTTCTACTGTTAGTCCCTAGGCCCCTGCCTAAAGCGATTGGTTGGATCGGCTCCGAACCTAGAGTCGCATCCCTCGAGCGATTTAGAATCTCTAGGAAGGAGCATGGCCCGTGTTCTAGCACGATAACAGCCAATCTAACTCTACGCGTAGTGTAGCAGCCTTCCGAAAGAAATGTGACTCGACGGATGCTATACGTGAGCATTTTATTTTTCTTAAGCTAAACCTTATTAAGGTTTACTAGAAGGCGATCAATCAATTTAGCAAATAATAAGTAGTCATACAGTAAGTAAACAAAACACTTAAACATACAGTTTGAAGTTGTGATATTCTTAATTCTCATTTCATCACATAGGCATAGAATCACACACACACACACACATATCTCGGAATTATCCATACATATCCATTTTTATATTCTCTTAACATACTCATACACTACTTTACAAGCACAAGCAAGTAACGAAATTAAGAGGAATAACTCACTCGTCCATTTCGCAATCTTTTTAGTCGTAGTAATCCTCAAGAAGAGAAATCTTGTATTCCTCATCACCTAGACAAAAAAAATACCCAGGATGAGTATTTCGTAGAAATTATACTTAAACTTTCTAATTCTATTTTACTATGTTCCTCAAAATCGCATGGAATGAAATTCCAACTTAAAATGGTCATATCTTGCTCATTTTAATTCGGAATTTCACTTATAATATAGCAATTTCTACCTATTCGAAAAAATTTATCCATTCCTAAGGTTATTTTGGTCATAGAAGATTGTTTGGGTTTCGAAACCGTAGGGTACAGATTCATTACGAAAATTGTAGTTTTCAAAACATAAGTTTGCAAACTTTTCTTTATCCGAAAATACTTATATCAAAATATGGATATTTGTATAGTTGAAAAAATCCTTTGAATATATATATAAACTCATATTGTATGTAAGATTCTAATGGTGTTATCTTAACAATTATATTTCGTAAAATGATGTCTTACGATGTTGAAGACTTGTATCTTAACAATTTCCTTCCTAAGTGTATTGAAAGAATTTCATAATATCTTGACTTATTATAAGTATATTCTTCTTTTTTTTTTCTAATTTATTTTCTAAAATAAATTTTCTCTTAGCTTTGGTCTTTTACAAATTTTACTTTTAGTGAAATAAATGAAATTTTCAAGAGTTTTATTAAGTTGTTGATAACTTATAATAATTTGAGTTGTGTATATTTTCTTTTAAAGAAATGACATTGATAAACAAGTCTTTTTATATTTTCATTTTCCAACTTCTTTAAAAATAAACTTTATTTCTAAAACTTGGTGTTTTAACTCTTTGACCAATTTTACTTAAAAGGAAATCATGTTTTAATATTTTCTTAAGTTTTTGATAATATCTATTTTTTTTGAAAACTCTACTGTTTATATTCTTTTATTTTTTTGAAAATGAGTTTATCATTTAGAGACCTTGGAAAACTTTTATTTTTCTAAGTGAGATTATAATTTAGTGAGTTGATTTTATCTTAACTTATAAAACTTAGTTTAATTATTATTTTTGGTAAAAATTCCTATAAGTAAGCTTTTTGAGAAAAATTTACTTATCAAAAAATTATTAATACTAAGTTTTAATAAACTTTATGTGAAGAAAATTTTTATTTTGTTAGTTAACTTCTTTGAGAAAAATCTTTTCATTGTTATTTAAGAAAAGTTTTTGTGGGTTTGAAAAGAGGTTGTAGAAATAAATTTTTCCTAGGCGGTTAATAACAAAATCTTGATGTATACAAAGAGAGTTTGGTTTTATTTTTCCTTGGTTTCTTTGGTAAAATTATCTTTGTTGACACTTAGGAAAACTTTTGGGAAAAGTTTGAGAAAAAGTTGTAAAATTACATTTTCTAAGTTGTTGTTGACAAGTTTCTTTATTTGTGACTAGTTGCATAACAAAAGAGCTTTAGTTTCACGTTCTTCATATTAAAGAAGAAAATGTTGTTGAGACAATATCATTATGATGATGCATGTATATGAGCATGTGGTATGAAAATGATGAAAATATAAGAAAAATGTAAGAAGCAAGATGATAATAATAAGCAAGGTAATAATATCAAATATTGGGAACCTTAGCTTCATTAAGGTATCCCGATTAAGAATTGGGAGCCTTAGCTTCATCAAGGCAACCCGAGACTAAGAATAGACTAATCCAAAAAAAAAGAAAAAGAAAGAAAAGAAAAGTAATAACAGAAGCATTAATAGTAAAAGCAAGTTAATAAGAGTTAATGAGCATTAGGCTCTAAAATATATATATATATATATGCATATACTTAATAATATATATAAAGTTATATTAGAGCATAAAAACAACAACAATATCAACGTACATAAAATCATAATAACAACATAGTAAAATTGGAATTTCATGTACATGAACAAAATATGAACATGTTATTACTTTTACTACTCATATGAGTTTCAAAACAACACCATAGTCATGTTAAGTTACATGACATGGGTAAATAAATAGGAACAGAAGTTTTACCTAAAGTGTTTATGTGATATGAAGGTGATAGAAGAATGGAGGTATTATGTAGGTGGTAGAAAATAGAAGATGGTTTATGTGTAGAGGAGGATTTTTATGAGTGTTTGGTTAAAGAGAGTTTTGGTATACGTAAAGATTGTGTGAAAGAAGTGGAGGGAAATTGGGTATTTATAGATAAATGTGGAGGGAAATTAAGTGTAATAAAATAAATTAAATGGATGGTACATGAGGGAGGGCATGGCCATGGTAGAGAAAAGGGAAGAGAAAGATTGGATTTGTAATTTTGTAAGAGAAATAATTAATATGTAAGATATGATTTGATATAAAATGTATTAGAAAGATAAAAAGTAAGAAAATAGGCATATATGTAGTAAAAATAGGTTGTAAGAAAAAGTAGAAATAGATGAATAGTAGAAAAGTACTATGAATAATAGACTAGACAAATAAAATACCAGTAGTAATAAAAATACGCGTAAATGGTCTATATAAAATTTTTTAAATACCGAAAAATTATGAAACAAATATTTTTGGATTTCTTATATTTTTATGAGTCTATTGGTATTAATGGAATATTTTTGTCGTCCGGTGTACCATGGTACATGTAATGCCCTAACTTGAAGGCATTACAACCCGCCACGTATCCTCTCTTATATAAGACACGCAAAGGCTCTAATATCCACAATAATACATTTATCACCTATAAACACATAGGGTATCTCATAAGATACAAAACCTGTTTAAACTAAAAACATATACCTCATAAAATATAAACTCCTGGTTCAAGCATAAAATCTAAGTCGGCATCACATAGCCAACAAATTTAGCAGAAAACTAAAAGTTATTCACATCAAAATCTTTTCATTTAAAACCAACATAAACATCCAACTACAACTCTAAATGACCTAAACATGTCTTTTCTTTAGAAATCCTGATATCTGAAGACTAGCTCTCGGCTGGGTAGTCGGGTCCACTATCGCCATCCCCGTTATCAAAGAATAACTCATATCCAGAAAGATCATATACTATATCCTCTTCACTTGTACCTGAAATTTAAAAGAATGAGGGGCGATGCCCAATACGATAATTCTAATCCAAAAACAAATGCATATGCTTATACAACAGACGGATAATACATGTAACTTAAACTAATGCAAATAGTCATATCATTATCTTTCTTAAGCCAACAAAACAACACAATCTAGTATTAGGTATACTCTAATCCCGAACTCGGAGTAACTCAGACCCCATTGAAAATCAAACAACTCTTTGAAAATAATAATCATATACATATATGGAAGAGTAGGTACTCCCCAAACACCCCTAAATCCAGAACACCTAATTCTACCGGATCATATCAAGGCACGAGTCCACTCGATACGACCTCACACCAAAAACATCAAGGTACCTCACTAGTATCACTGTCTGCCAGGTCCTTACTAGTCAAAGCCAAGCACAACCAAAAGACAATTATTAAGCCGAATATGATTAGGTTTATTAAGAAATTCTATTCCTACAACCATTCAATCAATACTAAATTTACAAGAAAAAACAACAAGAAAGGATTGGTCGTACCTTTCTCAATTTCAGGAATACAAATCAAAACCTCAAATCTGATATCAACAACAACAACAAAGACAACTCGAACTCCACAAACTCCTATATCAACACCAACAACAATTCCATAAACTCTAAATATCTTGTTACAACAATATATATATATATATATACACATCAACAGATATGAACACATTATCAATATATATATATATCCTAACAGACATGAATTCTCCAAAAACCCTAACCTGAGAAGAAATCTCCGCTATTTGTTCCATCTATTCTGATCAAACTCCACAAATATCCTCAAGAACAACAATGAACTGCATAAAACTCCACAAACACCAAATATTTCACCAAAACCCTAATATGTACAACATAAAGAACGTATAATGATTGTTTAACTCATATTTTGTTTGAATCAATCATAGAGGAGATAAACTTATTGATTTGAATCACTAAAACCCGACTTGCATTCACTAATTACGGATCTCAACACGTGCTAGGGTTTCCTCACAAGAACCTTTATGCAAAATCCAACCAAACCCTAAGAAACTTATATAAATTCGTATATAATCCATATGAGAAGGTTAAGATCACTTACTTTGGATCAAAAACACCCTCTTGATGATTCTCCAACCCTATAACTCCAAAACGCTCCAAAACTCTTTTATACGAAGGAAAAAAAATGAATAAACGTTTTTGCGAAAACCGTTTCTCGCGTCTCGTATATATAGAAATTGCTCATATGCTGGCACCTACACCGATGGCATACGTCTTATTTTTGTCGACATACACCCTATGCTGGCAAAAATATCACAAACACCGGTAGCGTTCATCGAGGCTTTGAATTCTCAGAATTTCGATTCAACAACATACGCTAGCAAATATATGATCAACGCCGGTGGCGTTCCTATCCGGCATTAAAAGAAACGCTCCTGTACATTGGTGGCGTTCTACCCAACGTTAAGAAAAATGCAACTGTTTCCTTTCTATGCCGTCTCTACATCGGCGGCGTAGATTCTCCAGATGGTGGCGTAGCATTTGTCAAAAATTGCAGAAATCCGAACTTTATCATTCATTCCCCAATCAAATTTAAACTTTTACAACTTACTTGTTTTGACCTTAAACTCATCCTATATCATCTAATGATTCATAATCAATTATATTTTCATTTTTATATTTCCATATATTACAGTACGGTTTTCAAAAACTGATCCCATTCAGATCCAAAAACATTATAAATTTGCGAATATGATATTTTAAGCTTCCTTGTATTATTATGAACTATTATTGACTTTTATTTTCGTTCTGTAGTTTAGGGTTTAAGAGTGCGGGATTGCCGGATCTTAAACACTAGGGTTTTTTTATAAACTTTGTTGACTTTTAGAGTTTCGGTTTGACTTCCGACTTTGTTGAGTTATTCATAAGATCATAAAATTTTAGGGTTTTGTCTGTATTATATTTTTGGTTCAACATCTATGGTTTATTTTATTTTATTTGTGATTATTTAATGTTTTTTAATTCTCGAGATAGTTTAACCGAGTCTAGGGTTATGGGTTGACTCAGTTTGACTTTTGGTGAAAATTGAAAATTTTTATTATAAAATTCACCGAAGGATTTAAGGTCTTAGTATTTTGTTATCGAGCGTCATTTGGATATATCATTTTGATTTGCATGTTAGGAATTGGATAGACGATTTGATTGGTGTACGGATGTTAAATCAATCGATTGTTGGATTTTTTTTCTATATTTTTTAGGGTTTCTTTTTCTTAAGATTAAGAATTTTCGTATTTGACCTTATTTAGATTTTGGTTTTAACTTGAGTCGATTTTCAAGGTTTCGGTTTTGGTGTTAAACTTATAGGATTATTTTCCTAAGAATTATGAAAAATTCAGGGGTTTGCACTCACTCATGGTGAAGAAACAATAACAACAACAATAATAATAAGACATGAACAGAAATTTGAACATAAGAATCGATAAAAGAAGAAAAACCCTTTTAATTACAACTGTCAAGAGGCTGTTACAAGCATGAATAATGAATTATGAATGTCTTTCTCAAGTTCTTCCGGGGTTACTAGTTACAACCGATGGGAATACATACACTACAAATTTTCACACTCACTCCTTCCGACTCAACGGTTGGTCTTATGAGCAAGTGTGATTGTAAAGGATAATGATTTGATCCCCTTTATCCTCATGAATGGGTGCCATCTATTCTTATATCCACCGAGTTCTTAGAGAAATTTTTGATAAAAATTTATGACCTTTATTATGGAATACTATTTGGCAAAACTTAAATAAAAGTCATATTTGTTCCCTTTCTAAGAACCATGCCCATGACTTTGAAATCAAGATGGAAAATTCTTCCGTCAAATATCCAATCACAGCCGCGACTTAAGCTTGAGTGTATGTTGTGTTTTCGAATTTCCTCTAGTTATCAAGCTTCACGTGTCATGCCTCGAAGGGTACCCTAAACGTGGCAGCCCACCACATATAATATCAAGGCTCAAGAATGACTATCTTAGTCATGCGAAAGCCTTAGTATTACATGTAAGGCGTCTAGCACGGTAATAGGAGACGCTTTTGGGAAGCATAGTTTAAGCAAGTAAAAATGAACACACAAGAATCCAGAAATAAAACATATTATATCATTAATATCCAAAGGTCTATTACATGATTTCTTAGGGGCATACCCCCGTTGATCCCAAAGATCGTGAAAATCTTTACAACATCCAAAATACTACATTAAGGATTTCAAAGGAATTCTAATCTAAGTCTTCGAGCATATTTCCTCCAAAAGCTTCAATATACAAAACTTACACGGATATGGGAAGGTCCCAAGCACAAAAATAGGTGTTCCTGAGAATACAAATACCTATAGGGGTGTAAGCTTATAGGCTTAGCGAGTAAATCCCAAAATTCATACTCAAAGTAAATTGTCAACCAAGTTTATTATTCAAACATATGGAATGCAACAACCACGTGAGCATACAAGACATATGACTTTTTGGGAATCATATGTTGAATGAATTATGCTCTTCATTCGGGGTTGGGTATTCAGGCCAATTACAGTCACAACTTTTTAAAACACTTTTATAGATCTTACCGGCTCCTATACGTCATCAAAAACTTGTAGTTATTACAGGCTCCTACTAGCCACCAATTTAAGTAGTTCTTACTGGCTCCTACTCGCCACTTACATGATATATCGGTTATGTCTACTACCACTATTATACACTTGTCCCACCAATTGTATAGTAGTGAATGCAATGTGACTTAACATATGAAGTGCATGCATAATTTCTTAATTTGAGTCTAGTAGTTATATTTATCTTCTTTCAAGTGAGCAACCAATTTCAAACACTTCAAGATAGTAATGTACAACAACTTTATTACAAACAAATCAAGTTTCGATATACTTAACATTCTTTCAACATATTATCATAAAATTTCCATTTGATCTTGCCTAAATTCTAGTGCAACTAATTTTCACAAGCACAATCAAGAGTATGAAAAATAATGGGGAATAAACTCACTCAGCCATGATGACACCTTTCTTGAGATGGATGAGTCGTTCGGGATTTCCACTTAATCGTAGTAATCTTCGGGATATGAACAATGCTCCTCAAGATTATCTAATCAAGAAGAATACCCAAAATGAGTATTTCATGAAATTCTATTCTTGGAGATTCTAAACTTTTCTTAAAATAGTGGTAAAATCGTATAACGGGAAATTCCAACTTAAAATGGCCATAACTTGCTCATTTTAACTCGGAATTTCGCGTATAATATATCGTTTTCTACCTACTCGAAAAGATCTACACATTTCTAGGCTTATTTTCATAAACTAGGTCATTTGGGTTCCGAAAAGACAGCAATCAGATCTGCCACGAATTTGCAAAAACTTGTTTTCCTTCTTGTAAACAAAGCTCATTTGAAAAGATAAATATTTCAAGTATTTTGTAAACTTTTTGAAAGATATATACATATATGTAATGACTCATAACAAATGGATGAAGTAAATGAAGTTGTCTCTACTTATAAAAGGTAAGGTTTTAAAAGACTTGGAACTTGAGATTCTATTGAAATATTCATTTTATTTTTGAAAGATCTTAAGTTATTGGAGACGAATATTCTTTTTTCTAAATTTAATCTCTTGTACTACTTTAATTTCCTAAAGTGTGGTTTTATTTTCTAAACTTGGATTCAAAAAGTAGTAAAATGACATTTTTATTTCTTGTAATGATTCTAAAAGAATTTCTACTTCTTGATGAAAGATAAGTTTTCATAAAACCTTTTATTTATGTAAGAAAAATCATTCCCATGCATGTTCATGGGTTTTTAAGAAATCCATTTTCCATATTTATTTAAGAAAGAACCTTTAGTTTAAGAAAATACTTCCTCATTTATTTTTTGTTGAGACAAAAACATTATGTTCATGCATGAATATGAATCATAAACTATAGAAATATAAAGGAACATAATAACTTGAAAGCTCAAGTAAATGATAAAGTAAATCAAGTATTGGGACCTTAGCTTCATCAAGGTACCCCGGACTAAGAAAAGATTAGTCCCGAAAAGAAAAGAAAAGGACTTGTTTTGACTTGATGAGGACAAGTTAAGACTAGAATTGTAAGCCCCTAGATTTTTCGATAATATTAGCAAACTCTAAGAACCGAAAGTTGAAACGAAACCCTAAAGTCAACCTAGTTATACGATTAGTCTAGTGAATCTAGATCCGGCAATCCTGTGTTCATAAACCCTAGAAAACGAAATTGATATAATTGTGGAAAATGGTTCGTAATAACATAGGGAAGCCTAAAAATATTAGATTCGAATTTTTCTAGTGTCTTTCGGATCCGATCGGGATCAGTTTTCGAAAACCGTGCCCCGGAGCACCGGATAGCAAAAATATTCCGACAACACCAATAGATTCGTAAAAATATAAGATTTTCAAAAATATCAGTTTTAGAATTTTTCGGTATCTAAAAATAACAGATATAGGCCTTTTACGCGTATTTTCTTTACTACCGGTATTTTAATTGTCTAGTCTACTATTCATAGTACTTTTCTACTATTCATTACTATTCACCTATCTCTACTTTTTCTTACACTCTATTCTTACACTCTACCATACCTATACCTTACAATTTACCTTCCCATACAACTTTAATCACATCATACTTTACACATTACTTCTTTTAATACAAAACAAACAAAATAATAATTTTCCCCCCCTCAAGACACAAAACCGGCGCCATTCCCTCCTCTTCATCAATTTTATTTTCAATTTCCAATTAATTTAATCACACAAATTTCCACTCCAAAAATCTATAAATACCCCCTTCCTCTTCCATTCTTTCACACAACAAAAATTCATACTAAAACTCTCCAAAATCACTCCACAAAATTCCTCTCCCAACATCTCTCAAGTCTCTTCTTTTCTTTAGAAAACCAGTCCCACATAATACAACAACCCATTCTTTTCTTCTTCAACCAACACATAAACTTTAGGTAAAAGTTTTTCATATTCTCTCATCATGTTCATATAACTTAACATGAGTTTAGTGTATGTTTCTTAGACTCATTGAGTTAAAGAAGCAACAATTTATTCATGTTTTGTTTTTGTTCATGTTCTTATTTTCTTTATGTTACTATTATGTTGATATTGTTATTATGTTTCTAACCTAACTTATCTAAGTATTATATATATATATTTATTTAGAGCATATAAGCTCACTTGTTATTTATTTATTTTCAAGTCTTGCAATTTATTTATTTACTTGTTTTATGCAATATTAAGACTAGTCTTTCTAGTCTTAGACTTGTCCATATCAAGTCAAAACAATTTTATTTCTTTGCTTTTTTTTCTTTGAGGACTAGTCCATTCTTAGTCCCGGGATACCTTGATGAAGCTAAGGTTCCCAATACTTGACTTTACTTTATGCTCTTATTTATTTATGTTGTTTTTATTTTCAGGTTACATATTCTCATTCATGCATGAATATGTTGTTATTGTCTCAATCATAATAGAAATGAGTTTTCTTAAATAAGAATAAGAACTCTTTAAATATAAATTTTGTCACATAAGAAGTTATTTTCCTTAAAGGTTTGAAATTTATCTTAAACAAATATTCTTCTAAAGTTAGATAAGCTAGCTCAAGTTTTAGTAATAATATGTGGTTTTCACCAAGAAATACATAAAGTAAATTATTATAAATTCTCTTTTCAAAGAAATAAGAAAGTTTCTTTAGACCTAAACAAAGGATTTCTTAAATTCAATTGTCAAAGTTTTCCACCAACACTAAAGTCTAAGATAAGTTTTTCAAAATTTACTTATAAGATGATTTCTTTTAAAAGTGGATATAACCATGAAGTATTTAGAAAGATTATGTTTTCCAAAACATTAGAAAAAGGTAGTAGAAATTTGAAAGAGATTAAATCTACTTTTATTTAAGAAATGGAGTTAAAAGAAAGAGATGCTTACTTTTAGTAAAATAAGAAATTTTCTTAACAAAACTAATTTCTTTACAAAAATTAAGCTTATCTCACTTTCAAAACATATTGTACTACAAGAACATTGTTGAGACAACACTAAATTCATGCTTATGGTTTGAGTATATATGTGTATTCAAGGGATTTTTCAACCATAATATATCTATATTTTTGTACAAAAGCCCTTGAGTGAAGAAAGTTTGAAAACTCTAGTTTTGAAGTTTGGAAAATTCGTATCAAATCTGTACGCTGCTATTCCGAGACCCAAATAACTTCTTTTGATGAAAATAACCTTAGAAATAGATAGATCTTTTCGAGTAGGTAGAAATCGGTATATAATATGCGAAATTCCGAGTTAAAATGAGCAAGTTATGGCCATTTTAAGTTGGAATTTCCATTCCATACGATTTTTACGAATTCTTTAAGATAGAAGTATAGAACTTGAATAGATCTTGGATGAAATACTCATGTTGGGTATTTCTTTTGTTTAGGTGTCGAGGATCACGATCTTGTCTTCCCCGAGGATTACTTCGACTCCTAGAGCGCTATGGACGAGTGAGTTTCCTTTACGCTTATGTATTCGCGCATGTGCTTGTAGAATAGAGCACTAGATGTAGGAAAAGATAAAATTGATATGCATGTGGGATATTATGGGAATTATGTATGTGATTCATTGTGTGCGATCAATGAACGATAAGTATATCGGAACCCGATTTGTGATTGATATAAATGTTTCCATGTATGTATTGTTATGTGTGCAAATATTGTTTGATCGCTTTAAATGATTTAATGCCATATTGAAATCCCCATATAATAAATTGCTCATGCATATCACTTAGAATATCATTTCGAAGTTTTGCTACTACTCCTCAGCGTGGGACCGGAAAGGTAAGCTGCCTAGCTACATCTTGAGGGTTAGGACGTACGGGGAATACGGCCTCAAGGTGTAGCCGAGCCGGATCGATCGCTTTGGGCATGGAAGGCCCGGGGACTAGTAGTACGGTTCGTTGGAACCCCAAGACGCGCGCAAACTTGAGGAGGTTGTTCGGGACCCAGTTCAAAGCATTCCCTAACCACCGATGGAGGGGTAAATCCATCAAACATACGAAACCGGATAGTCGTATGTAATGTTTGATCATATGGTTGTTGCATTCATATGCTTGATTAATAAACTTGTTTGATTGTTGTTATGAGTACTATTGCGTAAGGAATATCTCACTAAGCTAGTCATGCTTATACTCCTATAGACTTTTGATATTGCAGGATTATCTTTTGCACCCGAGACCACCTTGATTTCCCGGGTAGAATCCTTATTTTGAGAAGCTTTTGGAGGCAATCTATTTTGAAGTTATAGAGTAGATTTCTTCTAAAATCTTCTAGCTTTAGTTATGTTATATTTAGAACCATGTTATTATGAATTATCGGGGGAATGCCCCTTAGAAGCTGTAAGACTTTTATTTCAATGAAATATATTAAGTGTTATTTTGCATGTTCCGCTGCCAATGTCTTAAAATGCATTACTCCACCGGTCTCCCTTTGTTGTGAATGTACGCCTTGTACCGATATGGAAGCTTTCGAGTGACTGAGGTAGTCATTCTTAAGTTTTAATATTGCGTACGGCGGGCTGTCACGTTTAGGGTACCCGCTGGGGCGTGACAGTTTAAGTTGGTATCAGAGCATCAAGATTAGGGAAAGAAACAGTAAGTTAGAAATAGAAGTCTTAAGAATAGGATAAGTTTAAGATTAAGCCATAAGAGTTTTAGGAAGAATCCTAGAATTATAGGAAGTGGGGATTTATGGGAAACACATGTTCTATGACCATACCTAAGATATGTAAGTGGCCCTAGGACTAGTTTATACCCTTAAGAAGAATAGGAGGATTTCCAAACCGTTTTAAGCTTAAGAAAACACAACCCTTGTAAGTTGTAGTTACTAAAAGAATAGAGTTAACTTGCTTTCTGAAACTAAAAGGAAAATACGTTTACGTAAAAGACTATACAACCAACCTTAGGTAACGTTGGAGAAAGTCTCAAACGCCATCAAGGATCGAAGGTGAGAAGAAGGTGAAACCACCCTGGATTCCCTCAAGTCTCAACAAAAGGATCAAGAACAGAAGTAAGGAGCCATGATGAGAAGAAGACGTCGTATTCACCCAAGACGCAACGCCTTAGTATTAAATCGCAACTAATCAAAAGATGTAGTTAAGTTTTTAACAAATAAAAGTAACCTAATGATTTCTTGATAATGAGATTCCTTTGTTTTAGTTTTATTATATTATTTCTTTTTGTGATTAACATGCATGATTTTGATTTCTTACTTTGTAATTTCTTTGAATTGTATTTGAATTTCATAATTTCTTATTAAACTCCTATCAATCCCTATTTTGTCAATTTATTTCCTTAAGTTTTGTACCTTGATTTAAATTTCTAGTCTTTATATTTGAGATTTCCGTGATTTCGTAAACGTTAGTATGGAGCGTAACTAGAAACTAAAATCTAAACGATTAAACAGCCGTCCAAGAAGACGTAGGAATAGAGAACAAGAGATTCCAACAACGTACCAGCTGAACGAGGAGTACCCCGCGTAACCAACCAGAGAATAACCCTGCTCCTGCCGAACCAGCAAAATGACTTTGCAGCCATTGGACAGATGAACCAGTTATTAGCTATTTTGATTCAGCAACAAAATCAAAATAACCCAGCTCCTGCTCCACCTCAGAATGCTCCTGAAGCTACGGTAGAAGCACCCGGCGAACAGTCACATGCTGCACCATTTCCACCACCCCACCGCCAAGATCACATCAAAACTTGCTCGCCAATTTCATCAAAAGTAATACCTACTTTGATGGAACCTTCGGAAAACCAGCTGAGGCCGAAGATTGGTTGGCCCAGATTGAGAGATCGTTTGATGGTTATGAAGTACCCCACCACTTAAGAGTCAGTTTTGGGACATTCATGTTGAAGTTCAATGCTCGCATATGGGGAGTCGAAGAAGCGAGAATTGCCTGCTCCAGTTACGTGGGATATGTTTCGAGAAGAGTTCTTGGAGAACTACTTTCCAGGGAGTCTCAGAGTTCGGTACAGTGCTGAGTTCTTTAACATTACTCAGAAGGGAGAACCATCGAGCAGTACGAAACCGAATTCAGTCGCTTGTTGCAGTATGCTCCTGACTTATAAGCACAGCGAGGAGCTAAAGAGACAAGTTTTCTTGAATGGGTTAGATGAAGACCTAAAGATTCGTTGGTGGAGTTTGATGTTAAAGTTTTAAGGGGCTAGTGGAAAAGGCTCGAATTATAGAAGAGGCTAAAAAGATGAAAACAAAAGCTCCGGAGAAGAAAGTGTTTGTGTTCGGAAGGAAGCCTTATGAAGGACCAAGTTCTGGGTTCAAAAATAAGAGGTTTAAGACCTTTGGAAGTTTCAAAGGAAGTGGAAGCAATCAGAGGGAGGTGACCAAGGTAGATGTCACATGCTGGAAATGCCGAGGGAAGCATTATCCAAAGTCTGCCCACAATTGCAAAACAAGTGCTTCTTTTGTGGCAGCCCAGATCATAAAATCTGGAGTGTCCCAAGAAGAACACAGTGTCTGCTATGTGTGCAAGCAGCCAGGGCACTTTGCAAATGAATGCCCAAAGAGGAAAAATGCTCTTGTGAGGTCATCCAACACCTCGGGAGGATCCGCCCTTGTCAGAACCAACAATGGCAATGGAAATGGGAACCGCTCTGGCACCTCGATGCATGGAATGAGAGTCTACAACCTGGAGGGCCAGTGGATGTGCTAGGAAGCAGATGATGAGGAGGAAAGATGTGAGTTTGCTGCCTTGGAGGAAGACGAAGGCTATGATCATGGACTCGTTGCGGGTTAGCCTTAACCTTAAGCTTTCATTTTGGTTATAGTATCTTTTTACGCTATTAATCTGTCGAATCCCTATACCTCTTTAGCCTAAAGCTTTAGAAAAGTTAGATAAGCATAGTATGGTTAGTAATTAGTGCGTGTTTAAACGCAGGAAGTATACGAGTAGCTAGCGAGACCGCTTATGCCTTGTTTGATACCGGAGCCACCCATTCGTTTATCACCCCCAACCTTGCTAAGAAGAGTGGATTACCTATAGTCACCACCGCTACCAGCTTCAAGATAAAGACACCCACGGGTAGCGTCGTAACCACCCAAGAGATGTTGAAGGAATGCCCTTTAGAGATCCAAGGTCACCATACGACAAGTGATTTGATCGTGTTGGAGATGAATAAGTATGAAGTAATTCTTGGAATGAGTTGGTTGACCCATGTTAAAGCCACGGTAGATTGTCGAGAGAAGAAGGTGAATTTTAAGGATGTAAATGGGAAGGATATTGAGTTTAAAGGAGAATCCACGGTCGTAAGGAGGCAAGGATTAAGTTCGCTTGAGTTGGTGACGGATGAAGGAGATTGACCAACAAATCAATGCTATAGAAGAAGAAGGTGAAGACCAAAGGTGGAGGATATACCCATAGTCAATGAGTTTCCTGACGTTTTTCCTAAGGAATTACCTGGATTGCCACCAAAGAGGGAGATCGATTTTGAGATTAGCTTGATGCCAAATACCGAGCCGATATCAAAAGCTCCATACCGCATGGCACCGGTAGAGTTGAAGGAACTCAAGAAGCAATTACAAGAGCTTCTGGATCAAGGATTTATACGCCCAAGTGTATCACCATGGGGAGCACCAGTTTTGTTCGTTAAGAAGAAGGATGGATCCATGAGGTTATGTGTCGATTACCGGGAGTTGAATAAGGTTACAATCAAGAATAAGTATCCATTACCCCGGATTGATGATCTCTTTGATCAGTTGCAAGGAGCAAGCGTGTTTTCACGCATCGACTTGAGATCTGGATACCATCAGTTAAGAGTAAGGCCGGAGGATGTACCAAAGACTGCTTTTCGAACTCGATATGGACATTATGAGTTCTTAGTAATGTCTTTTGGATTGACAAATGCACCTGCCGCTTTCATGGACTTGATGAATCGAATCTATAAGCCCTTTTTGGATAAGTGCGTTATAGTTTTCATCGACGACATTTTGGTCTACTCAACCACACGAGAGGAACATGAGGAACACCTCCGTATGGCGCTTCGACGTTAAGAGAACATAAGTTGTATGCCAAATTGTCAAATGTGACTTTTGGTTGGATAAGATTCCTTTTTAGGACATGTTGTTTCAGGAAGTGGCATATCGGTTGATCCTGAAAAGATTAAGCAGTGATGGAGTGGAAGCAACCGAAGACGGTAACGGAAGTAAGAAGCTTTCTTGGTCTAGCTGGCTATTATCGAAAGTTTGTAAAGAATTTCTCGACTATAGCCAAGCCGTTAACACAACTTACTCAAAAGAATGAGAAGTTCATTGGACCGATAAAAGAGAAAGGAGTTTCAAGAGCTCAAGCAAAAGCTTGTATCCGCACCGATACTGTTTTGCCAAACCCTGAGAAGCCTTACACGGTGCATAGCGATGCATCAAGAAATGGTCTTGGATGTGTGCTAATGCAAGAAAAAAGTGATTGCTTATGCTTCGCGACAGTTGAGACCACACGAGCAAAATTATCCGACGCATGACTTGGAGCTAGCTGCCGTTGTTTTCGCACTCAAGATATGGAGGCATCACTTGTATGGACAAAGATGCGAAATATATACGGATCACAAAAGCCTCAAGTATCTATTCACTCAGAAGGAGTTGAATATGAGACAACGGAGATGGTTAGAGCTTATAAAGGACTATGATCTTGGAATCAACTATTGTCCAGGAAAAGTTAATGCCGTCGCGGATGCCTTAAGTCGGAAGAATCATGAGGAAGTTGCCGCTTTGTTGACGACCAAAAGGAGTTGGTAAAGAATTCGAAAGGCTGAGTATCGAATTCATTGGAAAAGATGTGGAGGTGGAAATATCTAGCTTGGTGATGGAACCAACCCTTGTGGAACGAATTAAAGAAGCTCAACGATATGATGAAGTCATACAAAGGATCAAACGGGAAGTACAAGCGGAGAAGTATACTGATTTCACCGTAGATGACGAGGATGTAGTGAGGATGAAGGGAAGGTTATGTGTGCCGATGATGAGGATATGAGAAAGGAAATCATGAGTGAAGCTCATAACTCAGGATACACAGTACATCCGGGAGGAACTAAGATGTATCAAGATCTTAAGAGCCACTTTTGGTGGAATGGGAATGAAACGGGATGTAGCTGATTATGTGATGAAGTGCCCAACTTGTCAACAAGTAAAGGTGGAACATCAAAGGCCGGAGGATGGATGCTAAAGCCTTTGCCAATACCTGAGTGGAAGTGGGATCAAATCTAATGGATTTCGTATGTGGACTACCAAGGACATCGGCAGGTATGATGCCATATGGGTCGTGGTAGATCGCTTGACTAAATCGGCTCATTTCATACCAATCAACATGACGTACTCAATGGACAAGCTAGCCAAGCTGTACATAAGGGAAATAGTACGTTTACATGGAGTACCTCCGGATTGTGTCAGACCGAGATCCCAGATTCGTGTCTAAGTTTTGGACAAGTTTACAAAAGTGTATGGGGACAAAGTTGCACTTTAGCACAGCTTATCACCCCCAAACCGATGGACAATCGGAACGGACGATCCAAACCTTGGAAGACATGTTGCGTGCTGTGTTATGGAATTTAAAGGAAGCTGGGATGCTCATTTGCCGCTCATAGAGTTTGCCTACAACAACAGCTATCACTCGACCATACAAATGCCGCCATATGAAGCTTTGTACGGACGACGCTGTAGATCGCCTCTGTTTTGGGATGATGTCGAAAAGCTCGCTATTGGACCAGATTTGGTACAAGATGCAGCAGACAAAGTGAGGATAATCCGACAGCGAATGAAAGAGGCCCAAGATAGACAGAAAAGCTGGGCAGATCTGAAAAGGCGAGTTCTCGAATTTCAAGAGGAGACCATGTACTTAAAGATAAATCCAATCAAGAGTATACATAGAGTGCGCTCACAAGGAAAGTTGAGCCCACGGTATATTGGACCTTTTGAAGTGCTTGAACGAGTGGGAGATCTAGCCTATCGCCTAGCCTTGCCGCCAAACCTGTCAGGTGTGCACAACGTGTTTCATGTATCGTCTTACGCAAGCATGTAGCGGATCCAGAACGAGTAGTAGAGTTAGAGCCAGTGTTGCTAAAGGAGAACCTCACTTATGAGGAACACCCGGTACAGATTTTGGATAGAAAAGTCCAAAAGCTTCGGAACAAAGAGATCAAATATGTCAAAGTCCTCTGGAGGAATCACACCCATGAGGAGGCAACTTGGGAAGCCGAGGATGAGATCCGACGCAAATATCCGAATCTTTTCGAGGAATCAGGTACGATAGCCAAGTTTTGAGGACAAAACTTTCTTTAAGGAGGGTAGGTTGTAAGCCCCTAGATTTTTCGATAATATTAGCAAACCCTAAGAACCGGAAGTTGAAACGAAACCCTAAATTAACCTAGTTATGATTAGTCTAGTGAATCTAGATCCGGCAATCCCGTGTTCTTAAACCCTAGAAAACGAAATTGATAATTGTGGAAAATGGTTCGTAATAACATAGGGAAGCCTAAATGTAAACCCCTAAATTTTCGGAATCGGTTTAGCATAAAACCCTAACCGGAAGTCAAACGAAACCCTAAAGGTCAACGAAACCCTAGTTTATCGTATCCATCTAAATCCGGCATTGCCGTTTTCTTTGGCCTTGAGAAATGAAGTTGGGATAATTAGCTAGAATAGTTCGTAATAACCATAGGTTTTATAAAAGTTTTAGTTTCGCGAAAATCGGGTGTCCTTCAAACCCGATCGGACACAGTTCTCAAAAAAGTGTCCGGAGGCCCGGAATAGTAAAAATATTCCGAATATACCGTTAGACTCGTAAAAATATAATTTTTCCAAAAATATCAGTTTCGTAATTTTTTGGCAAGTAAAAATAACAGATATAGCTATTATACGCGTATTTTCTTACTACCGGTACTTTAATTGTCATATCTACTTTGCATTACACTAATTCATTACTATTCTACACTATTCTTTTATCTCTACTTTTTCTTACACCTACTCTTACACTTTACATAACCTATAATCTTAACTTTTTACCTTTCCCATAACTTTATATCACATCTACTTTACAAATTACATATTTTATTTAACAAAAAGTCAAAAAAATAAATCACACACCCCCCTCTACACCATATGGCCGGCGCTACCCCCCTCTCTTCTCCCTCAATTTGTTTTAATTTTCTTTTATTTTAATCACACAAAAATCACTCCACATTTTCCTATAAATACCCCCCCCTCTTCTTTCACTTCTTTCACACATTCACTACCCACAAATTCTTACCAAAACTCTCTCAATTTTTCCTCTCAAAGTTCTCTCAAATTACTATCTCAAAACTCTCTCAAAATAATTCCACAACAACTTCCACCAACAACAAAAACCCATAACCACATAACCATATCAAAGTCTTCTTTAGGTAACCCCTTGATAATTCTTTCTTCTTCTTCATGTCATGTAACTTTACATGATCATAGTGTGAGTTTCCAAATACTACAAGTTGTGGAAACTACATTATGTTCATGTATTGTTCTTGTTCATGCCAATCCATTTATATTTATGTTGATTTATTATTGTTTATATATCTATACATATATATACAAATTCTTTAGAGCATATAAGCTCACTTGCAATTTATTTATTTCATGCAAAGCAATTTATTTACTTTTCCATTGCAATTTATTTATTTATTCCTTGATGAAATAAGACTAGTCTCTAGTCTTAGACTTGTCCTCATCAAGTCAAAACAAGCTTTCTTCTTTCATTTATTGTCATTATGGGACTAGTTTATTTTCTTAGTCCCGGGAGCTGAAAAAGCTAAGTCTCCATATTGACTTTATTATTTATGCTTTATTTTATTTTATTATTCTCATAATCATGTTCATTTAGATGTTGTCCAAAAGTTTTATTTTCTAAAGATAATTAAATAAAGAAGGCTTTTTGTCACTTAGGAATAAGTTTATGAAACATAAAAATAAGATAACAAAAATAAACTCATTCATTTTCAAGTTACAAAAAGAATTCACTATGAATTTAGAAACTATTTTTACTTAAAAAGCTACTTAATCTTCGTTACTCTACCTTGTTTTCAAAAGAAAATATATTTATTAACAAAAATGGTTCTTTTCATAAGAAAGAAAATAAGATGGATGACTAAGGAAATTTTAAACAAATAGGCAAAGAAAATTTATGGTTTGAAATAAATAAAGTATTTCTTTTCAAGTTACAAAAGAAGTTAATAAGATTATAGAAATTAGTTTTTCTATAAAAAGTCCTTAATTGCTCCACATGTTTTTATGAAGAAAAACAAATTTTTATACATGGATGATTATTTTGAAATGAGAAAAAAGAATGAGAAGTATCAAGTAAGGAATTTTTGCAAAACAAGTAAACAAAGGAATTTATACAAGGAAAATAAAGAATAACATATTTCCAAGAAAATTTCAATATAGTATTAATATAACTTAGAGAGTAGAAAATTTATTTCAAAAGTTACTTGGAAAGAGATAAATAAAACCAACATAAAACGATTTTAGAAAATAAAGAAAACATGGTTTTCATTTTAAAGAAATTTACAAAAAACAATTTCCCGACATTGTTTTATAATTGGACAACAAGACACTTGAGTGCTTAAATATGAGTTATATAGTTATAAAAAGAGAATTTTTCAACTATATAGATAACTAAGTATTTATCAAACAAATTTTGATTTCTTGAACCAAAGTTGTTTTTACTTGGAATCCGTGGTGAATTTGTCGCCACTTTTTCGAGCCTATATGGCTTGTTTGTAGGAAATAATTTTAGAAATGGGTAGATCTTTTTGAGTAGATAGAAATTGGTATATTATATGCGCGATTCCGAGTTAAAATGACCAAGGTATGGCCATTTTAAGTTGGAACATCTTCTACACGAACTTTAACGTTCTTTGACATTGTTTTGTCAAAATTCAGAAATCTTCAAAAAAACTCATTATGGGTATTTTCTTTGGTTAAGTGACCCCAAGGAAGGATTTCTTCACCCCGAGAACTATTACGATTAAGTGGAGTGTGTGAACGACTCATCCGCTTAGAGGAATAGACGACAATGGCATCGTGAGTTTTTTCCATTAAATGCTACACTTGTTGTGCTTGTAAATTAGTTGCACTAGAGTTAGGAAAGATAAACCGATATGCATGTGAATAATTCCTTGAAAGAATTCTAAGAATATCGAAGCCCGAATGGTTCTAAGTGATTGTTTTAGTTTAATATTGATTTGTGTGAAATTCCTTGATCGCCATAAAGTTGAAAATAATTATGTTATGACTTTATAAATTAATGAACTTGCATACCACAAAGTGAGTCACATTGCATGGTTGGGTTATTATCCTTGGGTGAGAAGGATAGTAAGCTCATGTCGAAAGCAAACTTGGCGGAAGATCCGAAAGCGATTGCTTGGCGGCTTAATGGAATATGCTTAGCGGTTGATTGAAAGCAAGGTCAAATCAAGTAGATTCGGAATACTTGGCGATGAGTGCTCGCAAGTTTAAAAGTTTTTAATGAATGCTTGGCGATGAGTGCTCGCAAGCTTAAAATTTTCTATTATTAAAACTACTTGTTTTGAGTATCACCAAACCCCGAATGGAGGGCGTAAATCCATTCAACATATAGTTCCCGGAAAGCTATATGCTTGTTTGCCCACGTGCTTGTGCATTACATTTGTTTGATTAAATCAACTTGTTTGAATCTTGTTACAAGAAGTTATTTATGGAAATAGTTCTCACTAAGCCTATTAGCTTATACCCCGATAGCTACCTTTTGCAGTTTCCGTACTTATGGTTAAGGCCACGTGGACCCTGCGGGCAGGTAATCCCTTTTGAGCGTTAGAAATCTGGATAAAGTATAGCATAATATTAGCATGAAAATAGTTATATAATAGATTAGTAATGTAGGAAATTGTCCTTAAGTTAGTAAAGTCTTTGCCATGAACAAATAATTATTGTGAATCCTCTTTTCTTAATATGTTTTTATATCTCCTTAACCTTCATTATTCCACATATGGTCCTCTAAAATTGTGAAAGTAAGCCTTACACTTAATATAAAAGCTTTTGGAATTGACTAAGGTTGTCATACTTAAGCTTTAATATTGAGTGTGGCGAACTGTCACGTTTAGGGTACCCATTGGGGCGTGACAGTTTAAGTTGGTATCAGAGCATAGTTTAAGAACCTAGGAATCATAATTATAGAAATGGACTTAAGAAGAATTGACTTAGATAGAAACAAGAAAAACTTAGATAAAATAGAATGGGTAGAATAAGTCTTCTAATGTCTTCTTTTACGTAGATCACCATAGATGAGGCCCGTCTCCAAGCCAAGAACTTCTGAAAAGGATCCTTCGAAACACCCGAGAACTTCCGAATGAGACTTAGAGTTTTATGTGAAGAATTTGCCCTAGCTGGACAACCTAAGACCCTCCGAGAAATGTTCCAAATCTGGAAAAGGGGAATGATGCAAACCGAGTGGAAGGGAGTGTTACGAACTATTCACAACTACCCTATAGGCAAAAGAATGACCGAGTTGGAAGTAATATATGCTGTGGAATGAATCATTGCTATTGCGGACCACCGACCGATGCTGAAGGAAGCAACCTTCGTTCTTAAAGAAGAAGGAGGACAAGACATAGACTCCACGATGGATAGGGAAAATGCTCCAGCCAATGAAAACAACAATAGGGAGACCGAAGGAACAATCACTTGGAAGACCATTGATGAGATAGCACCAGCAATGACGGATGAGGAACTAATTGCCTATCACGAACAAGAAAGAGAGAGAGCACGAAATAGAAGAAAACACTTCAAACAAATCATAAGGAGTTTGAACCCAGGATCGTCCAGCAGCAACCCGAGAGATGCGCCCGAAGAATGAAGGAAGGAGGAAAGGAAAACGAAGCATATCCCTAGAAGTCCAGCTTAGATTTTGTAATCATAGATTAGATTCATGATCTTAGTCTATCTTTTAATTTTCGGAACAATGTTTGTTATTTCTATGTGATTTTCTTTTATGATTTATCTTATTTCCGATTTCATGTATGAACTTTATTTCTATGATAATGCTTTAAGTTTGATTCAGAAATTGTTTTGATTTAAATTTTGTTAGCTTTTATGCATATTAAATTTCCGTTATATCCAATTTCGGTAAAAATTTAATTAAGTTATCAAAACTTTATAAAACCTGACTTAAGAAAGTTTAAAACAGCCGAAATAGGAGTAGACGAAGAAGGAACGAAGCGCCTCTAACAACCAGACATGAAGCAGATCAACCTGATGTTCAAGGAGCCGCCGCACCTCAAAGGACTTACATGCCACGTTAGGACACCTAACCCACGTATTAGAAGAAATTAGGCAAAATATGCCAGCACAAGCACCCGTACCAGAGGCAACACCAGCAACAATCAGCGACAGCCCCAGTATCTATACCAACCCCACCACCACAACAAGCTTCAACAGAGGCATCTGTGCATAGGAACATGCATGGCTAAAGTACACCCCTACCTCCATCTCCACCGCCAAGACCATACAAAGCATGTTACCTAACTTCATCAAAAGCAACCGCTTCTTTGAAGGGGCTTATGACAAGCCAGAAGAGGCAGAAGATTGGTTATCTCAAATAGAGATGTCTTTTGATGCATATGAAGTTCCGCCCCAGTTGCAAATCAAGTATGGAACATTCATGCTTCGTCTAAACGCTAGGATATGGTGGGAATCAAGGAAAAGAGATCTAATGACTCCAATCACATGGGAAATGTTTAGACATGAATTTTTAGAGAATTATTTTCCAGGAAGTTTACGAGTAAGGTATAGTGCAGACTTCTTGCAAATTGCTCAAAAAGGAAGAACAATCGAACAATATGAGACTGAGTTCAGTAGATTGTTGCAATATGCACCAGACTCCTATAAGTACAGTGAAGAATTGAAAAGACAAGTCTTTATAGGAGGATTGGACGAAGACCTAAGTATGAAGTTGGAAGAATTTGACATAAGGAATTTTCGAGAATTAGTAGAAAGAGCTCGAATTGTAGAAGGAGCAAGGAAAAGGAGAGAAAGAATAGAAGAAGAAGAAGACCCAATCATCGAAAGGGAGTTTTACATAGAACCCCATCTCATGCCCCTACCAAAGAAAAACAAGAACGATAATAGAAGGATCATACCAAGAGGTATTAAGTGTTGGAAGTGCAATGGAGCACACTACCCGAAGAAGTGCCATCAGCTATTTGGAAAGTGTTTCTTTTGTGGAAATACAAACCATAAGATGTCAAAATGCCCAAACAGAGGGATAGATGCTTGCTATGTTTGCAATCAGAAAGGACAATTTGTCAACAACTGTCCACAAGGAAGGAATATTCTGTCAAGATCATCAGAGGAAGTTGTACCTATAAGAGTAAACAAAGGAAATGAAAACCTGACTGCCTTGGAGTACATTAAAGGCTATAATAGCGATGCAGGAACCAGTCAATCTCCAAACTTCTTTTATTGATGGTGTTTCTTTATAGTAACAGAGGAATGTAAAGTTTTCTTTATGTGGATGAATAGGAGCGATAATCCCCTCTTGTGTACATAAGAAGTTTAGTAAATCAGAATGTTTTACTCTCTTGAAGTTCAAAGTATTACATTCTTTCTATATATGAAAAACGATCAACCTAGTTTAAGATAATGCGAAAGAATGAGGAAACCCAAGAAAATTGGTCGAACTTTCAGCAAAGACGTGAGGACATGAAGTCACCTGTGACTCTAAGGAATAATGAAAATAAGTAATCCTTTAAATGAGATGTATACCTCTCAAATAAGATCCCAATAAGAAGAAACAAGAAAAACATAGAGCTTACAAAACAAAAAGAAAATAAGTTGGCAAAGGATTTGCTAACATAAGGAAAGAACAGACACATTCTTTCAAGTTGATAAGGGAAATTAAATAGCTAAAAAGTGAAGAGAAACTGATCCTTTGGAGACATTCATAAGTTCCAATAAGAAGTTTTAAAAAGGATTTTGAATACAAATTTCACTCAGAGAAACATGGGAAATAGACTTATAAGGAAGTTGGAGAAACAACAAACAAGAAAAAACGAGACCTTACAAAATGAAGTACACCATCATGAAATATACCCATCCAGCATGTAATGGAGAAAGGCCCTAAGCCAACGTGTTAATTTTCGGAAAGGAACGAGGTGAAAACCTTTTAAGGAGCAAACACTATCACGCCCCGAGGGGTACCCTAAACGTGGCAGTCCGTCGTACACAATACTAAAGCCTAGGAATGACTACTTTAGTCATGCAAAGGCTTCCATATTATGTACAAGGCGTACATCACAACCAAGGGGACGCATCGGAGTAGCGCAATTTACATTGATAATAAATAAGTAACAAGACAAAGAGAATACTTAATATAAAACATAAGCATATCACATTTCAATTCTTAAGGGCATGTTCTTCTATTATCTTCAAATAAATATACGTCCCTAATCATATAGGTTAGCACATATAAAGAACCTTACAAGATTTCTTCATCGTATGATTCCATATCCTTAATCATCCGTCCATGACTTCCTTAATGTCATGATCCTCAAATTTAATCCACGAATATACCTGTTTCAATCAAATCTATAGGGGTATAAGCTACAACTAGCTTAGTGAGATATTCCTTTTCATTCGCACCATATTTTCAAACAAGTTCATTTAGATTTTCATACATATGCTATGCATACAATGCAACAATCACATGATTACGCGAATATATATAGTCATCCGGAAACCATATATAGAACGGATTTACCCCTCCGTATCAAAGGTTAGGGAATCGGGTTGAAGGTCCTCGACCTTCTACTGCTAGTCCCCAGGTCCTCACCCACAGCGTTCGGTTGGCTCGGCTCCGAACCTAGAGTCGCTTTCCCCGAGCGATTTGGATTCTCCAGGAAGGAACATGGCCCGTGGCACCGCACGATCACAGCCAATCCAACTCCACGCGTAGGAGTAGCAGCCTTCCGAAATAGATGTGACTCGATTGATGCTATGCGTGAACGTTTTATTGTTCTTAGGTCAAACCTTATTAAGGTTTATTAGGGGCGATCAATCAATTTAGCAATAATAAACAATCATACAAGTAAGTAACAAAATTATTTAAACAAGCAGATTGAAGTTGTGATATTCTTAATTCTCAATTCACGCATAAACATAGAATCATATACATATGCATAATCCCGAAATCCCCAAATATATTTGTTGGTCCCGAAAAGATAACCAAGAGGGGGGGGTGAATTGGTTATAAAATTTGTTTTTCAAAATTTAAAACAAATTTCACACCACTTGGTTATTCACTAAAATAGGTTTAAAACTTTCTTAAGACAATAATCTTAACAAATAAAAGCTTTAAGCAAAAATTCGGATCAAAAGTGAATCAAGACTTTCACACTTAGAAACCTTCTGCTTAACTCTCTGAGTAAGAAAAATATGAATGATTTACTCTCTGATTAACCTTCTGAGCATATGTCACACATATACAACATCAATAATAAATCACGAAATTAAAGAGAGATAAGGATAGAGAGTGCAAAGCGATATATAGAGGTTTCGCCTCGAGCGTCAATCCTCTCTTCCAGCTCCAAGCCGGGTCCCGGTATTCCTCACCGGTTGTGTTCTACTATCCAATCAAATCAATGAAGTTACAAGAAGTATTTGCCAAACTTTTTGCTACAATTCACTTAGCTTGATTCTCACAAACAATCAATCAACTAAGCCTACTTGTAACTCTCAACTCACATTAAATGTGTAACAACAAATCAGAGAATAAAGAATTATGTTTCCTCAAATGTATTCGCTCAAGGAATAGTAACAATAGAATATGACAGTAAATTTGCTCAAATCAAAAAATTCGTGGCTCTTTGTTTTGTCTTCTTTTCAAGTGATTGGCTTTCTTTTTTCTGTCTTGGGTGAGTATACTTATCATTGTATCTTCCAACGGCTAGGAAATCAATTGGATAAACTTTGCTCCTTATTTTGTGCGTAATATTAGCTTTTCTCTTTCTTCAAAATCTGCAAATTTTGAATAACTTGAGATCTTGTTGTTGTAATCTCGAAATTCTTGCTCTAATGGATAAGTTTAAATCTCCAATAACTTGTATAATTATCTTGAACTTGAAATTCGAATTTGAGATCACCGTTGTTGACTTGTTCCTTCGTCTGGTACTGTTCATGCAACAAAAAGATCGTATTTTCCATAAATTTCGACTTCCTTGTATGGATAAATAATCATCAGACAAGTTCATTGCATATTTGGATCATGTTTTCCATATTTCCAACTAAAACTTGAATAAACTATTGAAGATGGATCCTTGTAAGTCACGTTCTTTTTCTTTGCTGTCAAAACAGAATTTTCTCAAAAAATGAACTTTAATCTGATGAAATTCGAATCCCCATGGATATTGAACCAACTTTGTAGAACACATTGAGTATATTACCCAAATATACTCAATCATTGGAGCTGGGTCTTCAACATATTAAATCTAAAAAGAAAATTCGAATCTGGAGCTGAAACTCGTCATTTTTTTTTTTTGTTGCAGTTCACCTTCTGATGTACCTTCTGATAAACCTTCTGACGAACCTTCTGATAGTTTAAAAAGCCAGCGAAGAACCTTCTGATTATCCATCTGACAGCTCATTTGTTCTTGAAATCTTCTCTAAACACTTTTTAAAGTATTCTTTGTATGGAGTCTCTTTCGAAATCATTCTTTTAAGTCATTATAAACCACTTTGATTATATTAAATCCTTGCACACTTAATGAATATGTTAGTAATCATTTACTCCTTTTTGTTATCATCAAAACCATCATTTGAGATAAACCAACAATATTCGTTTTTATCTTTTCTTAGTATACTAATGCTACTACATTACAAGCACAAGCAAGGTAACGAAATTAGAAGGAATAACTCACTCGTCCATTTCGCTATCTTCTTAGTCGTAGTAATCCTCGGGTAGGGTATTCTCGTATCCTTCGTCACCTAGACAAAAGAAATACCCGGGATAAGTCTTTCATGAATTTCTATTCTTGGAGATTCTAAACTTTACTTAAAATCGCGGTAAAATCGTATAAGAAGAAATTCCAACTTAAAATGGACATAACTTGCTCATTTTAACTCGGAATTTCACATATGATATACCGTTTTCTACCTATTCGAAAATTTCTATCCATTTCTAAACTTATCTTAGTCATAAAAGGTCATTTGGGTTCCGCAAACGTTAGGTACAGATTTAAAACGAATTTTTCTAAACTTTTGCAAAAATCCATTTTCTAACTCAACTTCATTTTAAAGAAAATCCTTTTAACAATATAAATATATATTTGATAAACACTTTTGAATATATAGGTATGCACTTTTATGCAAAAATCCTAATGGTAGTGTCTCAACAATTTATTTCATAAAATAATTCATTTAAACTTTAACTTTGAAAATTTCTTTTCAAGTATTTAAAGAAACTTTATATTTTTCCTAGGTTGTTATAAATGAGTATATTGTTATTTTATTTTCTCCATTTCCTTTTCCAAAACAAGTAAATTTTCTTTTTTACTTTTAGTTTTTCATAAATTCCGCTTCTAGTGATAAAAGATCGATTTTTTATCAAAAAGTATATTAGGTTGTTGAAAAATCCTTTTTATAATTTTGTATTTTAGGATGGTTTTAGAAAATGAATCTTTTTTTTTTCTTATATTCATTTCTAAAATATAAGCTTTTGCTTTCCAAAACTCGTTCTTTCATTTATTTTGAAAAGGATCATCTTTATAAAATCCATTATTATTAATCTTACTTTATTTATATTCCTTTGAAAATGAGTTTCTTCTTTTAGAAATTTGAAAACCATTATTTTTCCTCAATGGGTTCATAACCTTATGAATTTATCATAACTTTGAATAGTAGCTTGTTTTCTTAGTTTTATTTCGAAGTTTTAAAGAGTTTAAATCTTGAGCTTTTTGTAAAGACTTTTAATATTAATAAATTATATTACTAAAAGCTTAGGTTAACATTATACAAAGAAAATATTTATTTCTTACGATTCCTTGGAAATCTATCTTTGTTATTTATGAAAACGTTGAGAAACTCCATTTCTATGTTGTTGTAATAAATTCATGATTTTTGATAAATCATATGATTGAAAACTTAGCTTTGAGTTCATTTAGTAAAACAAAATTCTATTTTTAGATTAGTTGAGACATTAACATTACGTAAATGCAAGTATCATGAGCATATAAAATAATAAGAATATAAGAAAATACTAGAAATAAATAATGAGCAAGAAAATAAAATATCAAGCATTGGGAACCTTAGCTTCATCAAGGAATCTCGATCAAGTATTGGAGCCTTAGCTTTATCAAGGCATCCCGGGATTAAGAATGGACTAGTCCCGAAAGATTAAAGAAAATAAATAAATGATTGTTTTGACTTGATATGGACAAGTCTAAGACTAGAAAGACTAGTCTTAAAATACTAAGAAAGCAAGTAAATAAATTGCATTCATAAAGTAAATAAATAACAAGATCAAAATATAAAACAAGTAATAAATGAGAAGGTATAAATATGCATGAAGGTAATTCCATGAACAAGAACCAAACATGATCTTAATGTCGTTGTCTTTAGTTTTTCAACCTAAGAAACAACATCAAAACCATAAAAAGTTACTTGACATGGGAAAAAAATGAAATATGAGTTCTTCATTACCTAAATGGGTAAGAAGAAAAGAAGGATTGCTTTCTTGAAGGTTTTTGGTAGTGGTTAGAAATGAGGCTTGAAAAGAAACTTATTTTGGTAGAAGAAGAGAGTTTCTTCTTATATGAGAAGGGGAGAGGTAGTATTTATAGGAAAAGAGGAGAGGAATTAAGAGTGATTTAAATAATTGAAAAAGAAAATAAAAAGAGAGGAAGAGAGAGAGTGATTGGATGGCAACATGAAGGGGGAGAGAGAAAAGTACAATTATGATTAATTTTTGTGTAAGAGAAGTGATATTTTGTAAGAAAGGTATGAGTAGATTTTTATGGGAAAAGAAAATGTGAATAGTGTGAATTGTGTCATTTGTAAGAGTGATTAGATATAAAGTAGAGAGAGTGAATAGTAATGAATAGTAGAAAAGTACTATGAATAGTAGACTAGACAATTAAAGTACCGGTAGTAATAAAAATACACTAATAATGCGATATCTGTAATTTTTAGCTACCGAAAAATTCTAAAACTGATATTTTGGAATCCTTGTATTTTTACGAGTCTATTGGTATAAATGGAATATTTTTAATATTCCGAGCTCCGGACACGCTTTTCGAGAACCGATCCCGTTTGGTCCGAAGGTCACTCGAAATTCGCGAATCTGATATTTTTATGTTACCCTATGTTATTACGAACTATTCTAGGCCATTAACTTAATTTCGTTTTCTAGGGTTTGAAAACACAGGATTGCCGATCTTGAACACTAGGGTTCGTTATGGGCTTTGACTTTTAGGGTTCTGTTTTGATTTCTGATTTTGTCGAGATATTCGTAATCGTATAATTTTCGAGTTTTGATTATTTAGCTCGAAATTTATGTTTATTTTTTTTATTTGTGATTATTTAATAATTTTTTAGTTTTCGGAATCGTTTAACCGAGTCTAGGTTTATGAGTTGACTCAGTTTAACTTTTGTTGAAAATTTGGATTTTGTGATTCTAAAATTTTACTGAAGGATTTAGGATTTTATCATCTCGTTGTTAAGCGGTACTTAATCTATCGTTTCGATTCGTGTTTTAGGAATTGGCTAGATTATTTAATCGACGTACGGACGTTGATTATATCGGTAATTGGACTTTATATTTTGTTTCAAGGGTTCTCGTTTTCTCAAGATTGAGAAAACTCGTTTTAGTTCTTCTTTGGAATTAAGTTTTAACTTGGTTTGATTTTTAGGGTTTCGTTCCATGTTTTGACTCGGTCTAGAATTTGGTCTTTATCTTGAGTCGATTTTCGGGATTTAATTTTTGATGCTTAAACTTCTATGATTATTAAATATTCGGGGTTTACAACCTACCCACCTTAAAGAAAGTTTTGTCCTCAAAACTTGTTATGCGTACGTAGTTGATGAGAAATTGTATATCGTCGTTCATCAACATTTGTGATATTTGGAATTTTGTCTCAAGTCTTTTTTTGGAACGGTATTATGATTTTATTAAGTCGTTCCTTTAATCTCTATACATCTGATACCTTCTTTAGTTTTACTTCCATAAAAAGGGGTTTGGAAGTTTATCGTTGTTCTTGAATTTATTCTTTCGTATTTTCTATTTCTCATGTATCTTTAGTCGGTAATATTGAATTTCGTTAATCTTGTGCGTTTAATATTTTATGCAATATAGCATATATAGAATCAATAAGATTTGGTTTTAGCGATTTTCAACCTTCACTTTACTTGACCCTTTTTGAAGAATCTCAAACTCGACCAACACAACAGACGACGGACGACTTTGACTTGACTCAATCTTGAATTGATGACGACTTACTGTGACATGACACTGGTACATTCACTTGACAAAGGAAGGTTGTGAATTCGCTTTCCCATTCTTATGTGAGCATATATATGACATGCATATATAAATACGCAATGTTTACACTTATTCCATATCGTTGTTTTATTCTTTACGTGGTCATCTTGACAAGGTTTGAGGTCAAGATGAAAAATTTGAGTTTGCTTGTTGGGATCTTATCATTACCGATTCTAGCTTTTAGGCGGTAATAGTTATGCTTTTGATGTACTTTATTTTTGGTGTGTTCAAGGTAAATGGCAATTGATTTGCTTTCTTCTTTTGGTACGTACAAAATTTTCGACAATCATATTTTTATTCCATCTGTATTAAGGAAAAAGGTGACAATTACATAATCTATGGTCATTACTAGCAAACTGTTTCTTTGGTCCAAGCGGTACAACAAGAAATTTATTGTCTAAGGGTAACCTGATATCTATTCGCATTCGTGACTATCGTCTCCTTCTAAAACAACGAATTCTAACTCTTGGTTGGCTTCCTCGCAAATCCATTGTCCTTGTAGGTTGTACACACGTATTTCTTGTGGGGGTATCGCCGAGTATCTCCCTTCCATATTTTTCTTCTTAGGACACTTCTTGGCAATATGTCCTGGCTCCTTACAGATCAGGCAGGTGGCAAAGGTTTTCTTTGGACATCTCATGACTTTGTGATTCGGACTCCCGCAGTAGTAACACTTGTGTTGTAACTTAGGACACTGCCTTGGTTGATGTCCCTTTTTGCATTTCCAACATTGGGTATCCGTTTCTTTTTATCCTTCTTTCTACTCGGGCTGACCAATGTTTCGAGCTCATTGACTTTGAGGCTTAGGCTAGGTTCACTTATAGATTCCTCCTCAATTATCATGACATTTCCTTCTCCTTCTCCTTTTCTTAGCACCATCCACAATTCGTGCTCTTTCTACTAGTTCTCGGAAATCTTTGATGTCAAATTCTATCAACTTGATACGAAGGTCTTCATCCAATCCTCCTAAGAAGACTTGCCTCTTGAGTTCCTCGCTATCCTTATATGACTCAGGGGCATATTGTAACAACTTACTAACTCTGTTTCGTATTGTTCAAGACTACGGCTTCCTTGAGAAATACTTAGGAAATCTGTACTAAATTGGATTCTCAAGCTTCCAGGGAAAAAGTTCTCCAAGAATTCATGCCTAAATGTCTCCCATGTGATTGGTGTAGTCTCTACTTTTGGATTCCCACCATATTCTCATTGAACCTCAGCATGAAAGTCCATATGTAAGCTGAAGATGTTGTGGTACTTCAAAAGCATTGAAAGATCGTTCTATTTGTGCTAACCAATCATCAGCTTCATCCTTTTCCAAAAGCTCCATCAAAATATCGATTGCACTTAATGAATTCTGGCAACATACTTTGATAGGTTTCGGTAAAGGTGGCTCAGCTGGTATTATTTCAATCGGTGGTTGGAACTTCGGTGCCGCTTCTTGTGCAGTACTGGTGTAGGCATAGCGAGCTTGTTGTGAAATTCCTTATGAGGTTGGCAAGTTGTTCGATGTTAGCTTATCCATTCGCGGTTGGTTCGGTTGTTGAGGTTCCTCCGGGTTCTCAGGTTCTACAGGGGGTATTTCTTTTGCATTGTGCACGAGTACGTCTCCTATTTGTTCTACAGGTTTTATTAAGCTAGTGTGAGATTCTTGAACTTTATTAAGTCTTAGGCGTTTTTCGGAAAAACAATCGAGAAATATGCTAATAGAAATCGAGACGGAAATGAATACAAATATATAGAAGAAATATTTGAAAATTGACTGAAATCATAAAAAAAGGAAATTCATATCATTAAAATTAAATACATGGAAACAAAGGAAGACTTAAATACTTCCTTTACAAAAGTTCAAAGAAAGGATGCAAAATGTAATAATTTATAACAACATATACATCATCGTTTAATCTTTTTACAAAAGCATTCTCCTATCGGTATATTAAGCTTTTATGGAAGGTTTAGCGTTCGTTCTCGCTTTGATTGCTCTTCACAGGTAGGAATATTTCCTTGATTACTTGATCCTTCATCTTCATTATCAGTAACTTTTTCTTTTCCTTTGTGGTGAGATTTGGTGGTAGGATCTCTAGCGAAGTCCCACATTCTTTCTTGGATGGTCATCTCTTTCGGGGACTGAGATGGGGTCGTCCCAAAATCCTTGCGTCTTTAGATCTCACGTACATAGAGATACCACACCTTGCACATGTAACATGTTTCCTTCATTTGTAGGGTAATTCTTGGTCCTACAGATGAGACGACTGCATACGTAGCATTTCCTTATTGTTGTTGGGTATTGGTTGGCACTATGTTTTCTCTTTACATGACCAGAATAGATAGTGCCATTCTTCTTAGGACAATTAAGGATTTTGTGGTCTTTGTTTCCACAGAAGTAGCACTTTGTCGCAATTGTGGCAACTTTTGGGGAAATGTCTTCCTTTACACTTCCAGCATCTGACCTTAGGGGTTGCGAAATCCTTAAGAGGTTAGTTGGTTATGCTTCTTAGCCTGGGTTCTTGATTGGCTATGAAGGAAGGCACTTGTGCCACTGGTGTTGCTCCGAGTTGGGGTCTTATAACCGGAGGTTGCAGAGGTTGTGGGTGTTTGTTGTATGTATGCTCTTATCGTTTCTTCTAAACGTCTTATGGTGCTAAGAGTTCTTGAGTTAGATCTTGTGGTGGGTGCTCTGGTTCTTGTTGTTCTTCGAGAGGTGTTGATTGTGGCATAACTTCCTCGGGTAGCTTCCTAGAACCAAACGAAGCGCGTATTAGATATTTTCTTTAATACAGTTTTACGCACAAGTTATTTGTTTTAAAGAAAAGAGAAGTTATAGACTTTTTGTTTGTCTGATTAAAGGTTAACGTAGGTACTTAATGTTATTTACCTAAGGGTTTACTTGTAAAAGAGGCATTATACTTAAATTGCTCCTAATGGTCTTGAATAGGGACTATGCATTAAGGCTTATTGACCTTGCTAAGGTAGGCTTACTGTGCTTATTCTATATCTAAATTCTAAGTCTCCTTCATCTTTCTCCATATTTTCTGCATGTTCTATCTCCAAGTTATTTCTACCTTTCTCAATCTTGGATCAATATCTTAGGTAAATCATATTCATGTGATACTTCCATTTCGTATTTCACTAAATATCCTCCAATTCATGCATAAGTATTTCCTGCCTTCTTCTAATATTTTCCAAGATAAAGTTCTATTCTTAGCATAAGACCATAAGTCCTACCACTCTATACTTCTAATATCCTGTTTCTTAATTCCAAAACCTTGTTGCTTGATACCAACTTAAACTGTCACGCCCCAGGGTACCCTAAACGTGGCATCCGTACACAATACTAAAGCCTAGGAATGACTACTTTAGTCATGCAAAGGCTTCCATATTATGTACAAGGCGTACATCACAACCAAGGGACGCATCGGAGTAGCGCAATTTACATTGATAATAAATAAGTAACAAGACAAAGAGAATACTTAATATAAAACATAAGCATATCACATTTCAATTCTTAAGGGCATGTTCTTCTATTATCTTCAAATAAATATACGTCCTAATCATATAGGTTAGCACATATAAAGAACCTTACAAATTTCTTCATCGTATGATTCCATATCCTTAATCATCCGTCCATGACTTCCTTAATGTCATGATCCTCAAATTTAATCCACGAATATACCTGTTTCAATCAAATCTATAGGGTATAAGCTACAACTAGCTTAGTGAGATATTCCTTTCATTCGCACCATATTTTCAAACAAGTTTCATTTAGATTTCATACATATGCTATGCATACAATGCAACAATCACATGATTACGCGAATATATATAGTCATTTGGAAACCATATATAGAACGGATTTACCCCTCCGTATTAAAGGTTAGGGAATCGGGGTTGAAGGTCCTCGACCTTCTACTGCTAGTCCCCAGGTCCTCACCCACACGTTCGGTTGGCTCGCTCCGAACCTAGAGTCGCTTTCCCCGAGCGATTTGGATTCTCCAGGAAGGAACATGGCCCGTGGCACCGCACGATCACAGCCAATCCAACTCTACGCGTAGGAGTAGCAGCCTTCCGAATAGATGTGACTCGATGGATGCTATGCGTGAACGTTTTATTGTTCTTAGGTCAAACCTTATTAAGGTTTATTAGGGGCAATCAATCAATTTAGCAATAATAAACAATCATACAAGTAAGTAAACAAAATTATTTAAACAAGCAGATTGAAGTTGTGATATTCTTAATTCTCAATTCACGCATAAACATAGAATCATATACATATGCATAATCCCGAAATCCCCAAATATATTCGTTTTTATCTTTTCTTAGTATACTAATGCTACTACATTATAAGCACAAGCAAGGTAACGAAATTAGAAGGAATAACTCACTCGTCCATTTCGCTATCTTCTTAGTCGTAGTAATCCTCGGGCAGGGTATTCTCGATCCTTCGTCACCTAGACAAAAGAAATACCCGGGATAAGTCTTTCATGAATTTCTATTCTTGGAGATTCTAAACTTTATTTAAAATCGCGGTAAAATCGTATAAGAAGAAATTCCAACTTAAAATGGCCATAACTTGCTCATTTTAACTCGGAATTTCACATATGATATACCGTTTTCTACCTATTCGAAAAGTTCTATCCATTTCTAAACTTAGCTTAGTCATAAAAGGTCATTTGGGTTCCGCAAAACGTTAGTACATATTTAAAACGAATTTTTCTAAACTTTTGCAAAAATCCATTTTCTAACTCAACTTCATTTTAAAGAAAATCCTTATAAGATGATTTCTTTTGAAAGTGGATATAACCATAAAGTATTTAGAAAGATTATGTTTTCCAAAACACTAGAAATGAGATAGTAGAAATTTGAAAGAGATTAAATCTACTTTATTTAAGAAATGGAGTTAAAGAAAGAGATGCTTACTTTTAGTAAAATAAGAAATTTTCTTAACAAAACTAATTTCTTTACAAAAATTAAGCTTATCTCACTTTCAAAACATATTGTACTACAAGAACATTGTTGAGACAACACCACTAAATTCATGCTTATGGTTTGAGTATATATGTGTATTCAAGGGATTTTTCAACCATACTATTATCTATACTTTTGTACAAAAGCCCTGAGTGAAGAAAGGTTTGAAAACTCTAGTTTTGAAGTTTGGAAAATTCGTATCAAATCTGTACCTGCTATTCCGAGACCTAAATAACTTCTTTTGATGAAAATAACCTTAGAAAAGATAGATCTTTTCGAGTAGATAGAAATTGGTATCTAATATGTGGAATTCCGAGTTAAAATGAGCAAGTTATCCATTTTAAGTTGGAATTTCCATTCCATACGATTTTTTACGAATTCTTTAAGATAGAAGTATAGAATTTGAATAGATCTTGGATGAAATACTCATGTTGGGTATTTCTTTTGTTTAGGTGTGAGGATCACGATCTTGTCTTTCCCGAGGATTACTTTGACTCCTAGAGCGCTATGGACGTGAGTTTCCTTTACGCTTATGTATTCGCGCATGTGCTTGTAGAATAGAGCACTAGATGTAGGAAAAGATAAAGTTGATATGCATGGGGATATTATGGGAATTATGTATGTGATTCATTGTGTGCGATCAATGAACGATAAGTATATCGGAACCCGATTTGTGATTGATATATGTTTCCATGTATGTATTGTTATGTGTGCAAAATTGTTTGATCGCTTTAAATGATTTAATGCCATATTGAAATCCCCATAAAATAAATTGCTCATGCATATCACTTAGAATATCATTTCGAAGTTTTGCTACTACTCCTCAGCGTGGGACCGGAAAGGTAAGCTGCCTAGCTACATCTTGAGGGTTAGGACGTACGGGAATACGCCTCAAGGTATAGCCGAGCTGGATCGATCGCTTTGGGCAAGGAAGGCCCGGGACTAGTAGTACGGTTCGTTGGAACCCCCAGACGCGCGCAAACTTAAAGGAGGTTGTTCGGGACCCAGTTCAAAGCATTCCCTAACCACCGATGGAAGGGTAAATCCATCAAACATACGAAACCGAATAGTCGTATGTAACGTTTGATCATATGGTTGTCGCATTCATATGCTTGATTAATAAACTTGTTTGATTGTTGTTATGAGTACTATTGCGTAAGGAATATCTCACTAAGTTAGTCATGCTTATACTCCTATAAACTTTTGATATTGCAGGATTATCTTTTGCACCGAAGACCACCTTTTGATTTCCCGGGTAGAATCCCTATTTTGAGAAGCTTTTGGAGGCAATCTATTTTGACGTTATAGAGTAAATTTCTTCTAAAATCTTCTAGCTTTAGTTATGTTGTATTTAGAACCATGTTTTTAAGAATTATCGGGGGAATGCCCCTTAGAAGCTGTAAGACTTTATTTCAATGAAATATATTGAGTGCTATTTTGTATGTTCCGCTGCCAATATCTTAAAATGCATTACTCACCGGTCTCCCTTTGTAGTGAATGTACGCTTTAACGATATGGAAGCTTTCGAGTGACTAGGTAGTCATTTTAAGTTTTAATATTGTGTACGGCGGGCTGTCACGTTTAGGGTACCTGCTGGGGCATGACAAGAATGACTAGTCTTAAAAACAACTTGAAATAAATAAATTGTAATGAAGTAAATAAATTGCATGAAAGGTAAATAAATTTCAAGACAATGAGCTTCTTTGCTCTTAAATAATATACATAGCTATATAGATATTTAGATAGTTATGAACATAAAGGAAACATAAAGGAACATAAAGGAGTTGAGATTATGAACAAAACAAAGTATGAACCTATTTTGCTTTTTTAACCTTCATGGTTTGGAAAACACACACTAAGTTCATACTAAGTAGATAAAAATAGGAATTTCTTGAAAAGTTTACCTAAAAGAAAGACTAAAGAGAGCTTTTTAAGAACTTCTTGGAGAGAATTTTTAGAGATTTGAGAGAGTAACTTTAGTAAAGAAGTGGTGTGAAAGAAGTGAAGGTATGAGGGGGTATTTATAGGAAAATGTGGGAGATAATTTGTGTTAATTAAATAAGTGAAAAATAAAACAAATTGAGGCATCATAGGGGGGAGCCTGCTACTTCATGCATAAAAGAGGGGAAATTTATTTTTTTTTTATTTTGTTAATTAAAAGTAAGAAATGAAAGATGTGAAGTTTTATTGGAAATGAAAATGTGTAAGAAATAGGTGTATGGTTTGTAAGAGTAGGTTGTAAGGAAAAGTAGAGATAGGTGAATAGTGTAAAATAGTAGAAAATAGTGTAATGTAAAAGTAGACAAAAATTTAATGCGGTAGTAAGAAAATACGAGTATAAAAGCGATATCTGATTTTTTAGCTACCAAAAAATTAAGAAATTGATATTTTTGGAAATCTTATATTTTTACAAGTCTAACGGTATATTCGGAATATTTTTTCCTATTCCAGCTCCCGGACATTTTTCAAGAGTAGTCTGATCGGTTCAAAGGACACTCGAATTTTGAAAAACTGATATTTTTATAAAACCTATGCTATTACGAACTATTATAGCTAATTTTTCCAACTTCGTTTTCTAGTACTTGAGAAAACGGTAATGCCGGACTTAAGCGGTTACGGTAAACTAGGGTTTGGTTGACTCTGGAAATCCAGTTGTCTTCCGATTAGGTTTTAAACTATAATTCGAATCCAAGAATTTCGGGATTTACATCACGCCGTGACTTTTCTTCCATCATCTTCCAATGTTTCAGCTTTCAAAATGTCACAGTCGTGACTAGCCCCCAAGTAGATATTAAGCTCTTCTTTTGCTACGAAGTTTTCATGGATCATGACCTGGTTTCACCCTTTAGTAGAAACTGGTCACAATTTCCTTCGTGCTTCCACATTTCACATCCGTGATTTTGAACCATCAATTCAATTTTCTCATTGGAACATAAGTTTGGCCGTGACTCATCCCAAGTAGACATTGTGTTGGAAAAGTTCTCCTTGCAATTCAAGTGTCATGCCCGTGATTTTGCTACCAACATGTTTGCCAGACTTGTTTGATCTTTCTCATAAAAATTCCATCAGATAACTCAAATATTCTCCAATTTGGACCTGAGATGAATATAGACACAAATTAAGTACATGTTTTATTGCAAATCAGGTGATAAACTCTTAATTGGACTTAATTATCCTTTCGAAACAAGGATAAAATCATGTCTATCAACTTTCAACATGAAAGTTCGATTGAACAATGGCTAACTAGCGGTGGTAGGTAAGGGCGGTTAATTGATCTGGTTTGGTGTCTTTGGCTTTGTTTCTTCTTAGATGAGATAGGGTTCCTTTAGTACCGATCCAACCTATTGTCAGGGTATTTTTCTTCATTTTGTCCCATAAAATTCCAATCTTTAACCACTTTTATAATGAAATTCATCTCTTAACTCAATTTTATCAAATGCTCATTCAAACACCAATTAATAACTTAAGAATCCTAGCACATCTCCATCTTTAGATCAATATCCTAATTCTCTCTAGTTTTTCTTTTGATTACATTCATGTTTTCCTTAATCTTAACTCTAGATGATCGTCTTATTTTATAATTGTAGATATACAAATTTGATTATAAAGGCCTTGAGCCTAATTCTTACTTAGATTTAACTCTCTAAGCTAATGTGACAGGGCTTAAAGAGTCAGACCCAATCCATTGGGATGATCATGGGAGAATTGGCATGGAAGGCTTGGAGTAGGGCCCGTTGGAATTGCCCTGCCCAATTTCAACCTTTCTCAAAATTGGCTCACACACATTACAATGAAGGCCTCAATGGGCCTGGGTCCATAAGGGAGCCCACATCCATATCCACTTTGAGAAGGACTTATCTTAGCCGTTGGTCCTCTATCTCATCTGACGGACGACATCGACAGCTAGATTCTATATAAATACCTTAGTCCTTACCTCATTTGGATAAGGTGAAATCTTGGACAAACGCCGTCTTGCTGCCGAATTTCCGCCCTGGTGAATCAAACACTTGATTTATTCAAGAACATACACGAATCCATAATACTTAGTGAAGTTGATACTCTTCAGCTTCCTCACCTGTCACACGTGTGTTAGAGCCTATTGAGACTGCCTACTCCTCCTCCCTATACGATACTCTCTTGATCACCCTATCACGTGTTGTTTCCCTAGGTCACGCGTAGTGCGATAGTCACGCGACACGCACGTGATCATTGCATCCGGATTCATACCCACACATTTTTGGCGACTCCACTAGGGAAAGGGAAATCAATACTTGTGTGATGGCACCTCCAAGAAAAAGACCTACCGATCCCACTGAGGGTGTGACTTAAGAAACTGATACTAATCTTGAGGTTGTGAGCATGACATGCCAGCACTCGAAGATGTTAACCAACTTACCGGTGCTCAACCTGACAACCCTGCGATCTTACGCGCTGTACAAGAAAATACCGTACAAGTCAACCAGTCGATACAAGAGTCTACAAGACAATTTCAACAATTCATGATGATGTTTGCTCAATACCTACTTGGTATAACTGCTATTGCTACTGCGCAACAAGGCGCGACTTTGTGAACCCCTGCTATTGTTGCGCAGCAACGCGCTTCTCAGGCACCTCAAGCGCCTCAAGCTCCTCAAACTTCACAAGCTCTTCAAACACCTTGACCTGTTGATCCTCTTCCTACTCCTGAACATGACACTATTGGAATTAGGGAGCAAGCCCCTCCATTGGAGCCTATAGCTACACAATTGCCTGTACCTCAGGTAGTGAACACAAGAATTCAGCTAGGAGTACCCTCAACCTCCCAGCCTACAGTACATGTTCAACCCGGAGGATCTTCATCCTCACAGACTACACCACAAATTGTCATTGGTGGACTTGCTGCTCAACCAAATACAATTCCACTCTAGACTGTTACTCCAGCTACACCAATTAAAGTTACTACTTTCAACTCCTAAAGTTACTTTCATCTCGAAAAAAGATCTAGACATGTACTTGAGGGAAATACAAGCTAAGTCTGATGTGGGAGTATTGGATCTCAAGCTCCCATACAATCGACGTATTGTTGCTAAGCCATATCCTCAAGACTATGTGAGTCCCAAATTCATGCTATTCAATGGTAAGAAAGGAAGCGCTAAGAAACATTTGTTGAAGTTCATTGAAACACTAGAGGTTTATAGATTTGATGATAATCTAAAGTTGAAAGAATTTTCTAAGTCCCTTACAAAGAAAGTGTACACATGGTACGTCAACCTTCCCCCTGGATCAGTAGATTCATGGGCGACTATGTGCAAGATGTTCCTAGAGAAGTTTTCTCTACACAGGAACGAGTGACCTTAACTGATATGGGACGGATTCGCCAGAAGCCCAAGGAAGACTTGATGGATTATATTGAGCGCTTCAGGGAACGTTCACTAGACATTCAAGACATATGTGACGAAAGAGAGCTGATGAAAATTTGCATCTAAGGCATGTTCACCGAATATGCGGTACATCTGGAAAATCTCTCTTTAGCCTCATTCTCCACTTTGGTTAAGAATGCGCGAAGGACTAATAATTCTGTCACGCGACAAAGAGGAGGAAATGTGAAGTTTAACAAAAGAGGACCGTCAGTGAATGCAACTCAAAGTGAGGATCTCAAAGATGAGAAGAAACGAAGAGTTGAAAAGTCTGGACGTGAGTGTCACGCCCCATAGGGTACCCTAAACGTAACAGTCCGCCACATGCCATATGAGATTCCCGAATTACCACCTTAGTCTTTCGAGAGTCTCATATAGATGTAAGGCGTACCTTTACACAATAGAGTACAAGTCCGAATGGAGATAAAAGCTTAATTTGGCATGCATGGGCAATAGGATATAATTCATGAAACATAAATAAATATTACAAAATTCTAAGGGGCATTCCCCCGCAAAAGAATATTTAACGGTTCATTACAGTCATCCAAGTCTTAGAAGTTTTCTATGGAAGTCTAATACAGAAATTACAACTTCTAGGGAAAACTCCTAGCTTCGATACCTGTTCAGCCGGGTCTCGTCGCCTAAGCCATAAATGTGTAAGCTGCAAAAGGAATGGACTGTAGGGATGTAAGCTAACTAGCTTAGTGAGTGTAATCTCCCACAAAAACATTTATGTCACAGCAATTCAATCAAGTTATTAATCAAGCAAGTGTATGCATCAAACACATGAGTTCAACATACATATGACCAACCGGAAATCATATGTGGATGGAATTGCGCCCTCCATCCCGGGTTAGTAGATTAACGAATACTGCGGTACTAACAATATCCCATTTATGGTTCACGGCTAACTTACGATTATTCGATGTCGTTTATGGTTCACGACTAACCTACGATTATTCGATGTCGTTTATGGTTCACGACTAACCTACGATTATTCGATGTCGTTTATGGTTCACGACTAACCTACGATTATTCGATGTCGTTTATGGTTCACGACTAACCTACAAATGCTCATGCTCCATCCCTGTGATATGCACATGTCAATTTAGCATTAGTCCAAGTAGTTGATTAAGCCAATTTACTTAGGCGATCAATCAATTTATCAGACAATCCATCATAGCTAACTATACAATCAAAGTTTATCACCCGGTTTCGATATTCTTAATTGGAGTTCTCACATCATCATCAATCATTATAATTCCCATTAATCCCCATCATTCATATTCCATTCAATTGACCTACATTCTAGTGCACTACTTTACAAGCACATACAATAAATGAATCGGGAAGAAAAACTCACTCCGCCATTGGTACTCCGTTCTTCTAGTAATAATAGTCCGGAAGCAAATAGTCACCGTCCACGGGTTCACCTATTCATATAAGAAAATACCCTAATAAGTATTCTATCAACTTAGGACACTAAACTCTAAGAAAACTTAGTGAAACCGAAATCGCGTCATTTTCGAAGTTCCGTTTTAAAATTGCCATAACTCGGTCGTTTTAAGTCGGAATTTCGTAAATTTTATACTGATTTCTATCTTCGGAAGAGCTTTCTAAATATGAAGTTTAAATCAAGTTTTGAAAATATCTAAGCCTCGGAATTGAGGGATCAGATCTGTATAGCGGGTTTGTCAATTCCAAAAATGCGGTTTTCATGAATGCATTTGAGATTCCTAAGTATAAAATGATACTAAATGCAATGGCAATGATTTTCCCTATCATGAATGTCATGATGTGAACTTTAATGAGTCTATGTTCTTACAACTTTTTGGATTTAAAGAATTTTACAATTAAACTTTTCTTAGGAACCATTTTATACTCATGTTTAGTAAGTGAATTTATTACACTTGACCACATCTACATTTTACATGGATTTTCTTTAGAAAAACCCTACTTTATTTAAAGTAATTTTGACCCTTATTTAGTTATCCTAAGGCCTTTATTTCTTTAATAAAATCCACATTTATAGACTTTAAGTGGGTCTTTTACTATGGGGTTTCCAAAAATCCGAATTTACAAAAGTCCATTTTCAAGTTGATTCCTTTAGGGAAAATATATTTTATACTTGAAACTTTAAGTATCTATTATACCTATATCCTAAGGACTTCATTTATTTAAGAAATATCATTTTTGAAGTTGGAAAAGTAGTGTTTTCTAACCCTACATCCATTATTACGAATTTGGTCTACATGACTTTTAACTCAAAATTCCTATGGACTTCATTTCTTGTTTCCAACATTTTCTTTAGTAGAAACTCCTTTAGACTCATGAAAAATACTACTAAACGTTATCTATTACCTATAGGCTTTATTTCTCTTGTAAAATATAAGTTTAGAAGTTGTTAAAAGTGTTTTTGACCTAGGTTTTCAAAGTCATCCGAATTTTCATAAGTCTTTTTCTTGTAAAGTACTTTTCTTTTTGACTTCATGGACTCATCTATCTATAGATCTATATACTAGGAAAGTCATTTACTAAAGACAAAAGTATTAAAAACTATTAATGCACATAAATACAAAATAATAATGAAACCTTTAATGCCTATATGATCATGAGTAATAAGATGATGGATCTACTTTATCAAATGCTTAAATGAGCTTTGTAAACATAAAGACCATATTTTTATAAAAGATCTTAAGTTTAAAAACGCTTTTTGTTGGAGGAACATAAGCTTTTGGCATGAAAGTTTTTCTTTAAGTGGTAGATCTACTTTGTAATGGTTCGGGATTCTTGTTTTGATCTTTCCTTGACCCTAGCAAAGCTCATGGGGTCCTTTGGTTGGAAATATCCAAGAATCACCTAGCCATAACAAGTTTTATGATTGGAAGGAGTGGAACTTTACTTACTGAAGTGGAAATGGAAGATAAAAGAAGAAATAGAGTTGTGAGTATGTGTGTGGGGGACTCCAAGTTTTCGACCAAGAGGGAATTGGAGAGGATTTTGGAGAGCTTTTTACTTTGTGAACTTTGGAAAGTGAAAGAATGAGGAGAAAGAGAGAAAAAGTAGTTTATATAAGAAGTGAATTTATGTTAAATGGAGAGAAAATTTTGCAAAATGGACAAGGGGAGGGGGCCATTTGGCGCCAGTTTGAGGCTTGTAAGGGAAGGAGGAAGTTGAAAAAAAAATTTTACTTGTTGATTGATTTAACATTTGAAGCGAAATTGTTATGATTTGTACAAAAATTAAGAGACAAAAGTTATGGAAGAAAGGAAGGGATTTGATTGATGGTAAGAGTTAGATTTGTAGGGTGGCTAGTAGGTAGACTAGGTAGTACTTTTATGAATAGTAGTGAATAGTTGACAAGACAATTTAATTTCCGGTAGTAATGAAATACGAATAAAAAGGCTATAACTGTATTTTTCATAAAACCGGAAAATTATGAAAAATATATTTTTGAAATCCTTATTTTATTCGGTTCAAATGAGTAATCATAAAGTATATTTTTGAAATTCTAGTTCCGGGGCACGTTTTTCTCTAATGGGTCTCGGATGACCCGAATTGAAATTTTCTTAAAATCTGATATTTTCTTAGTTTAAAATAATTAATCAAGAACTATAATCAAAATTAAATTTTCTTAGAAAAGTTATTAATTGGAAACCGAGGAAAAGCCGGAATTAGGATTCCTAGTTCTCACTCCAGGCTTGAGCTAGTCCGGTTTAGGGTTTTGGTTTTCGGTTTTAGGGTTTTCTTGGCTATTTGAAAAACCGGGGTTTACATGAGAGAACAAAGGAAGTGCTAACATATCCTTGCTCAATGGGAAAGGTGCATGCTATGCTAGATCAATGGTTGAGAGATGGAAATCTCAAACTCCCAAGGGTAGAGCGTTTACCAACTCAGGAGGAGAAGAATGATCCTAAATTTTGTAGGTTCCACAGAATTGTGGGGCATCCTACTAGGGATTGTTTTACTTTGAAGAGGATTTTCAATGAAAGAGTGCAGAATGGAGAGCTTGTTATCGAAAATAACGACGTTAGGAACAATCCACTTCCAACCCATAATAATCAGCGTGGTGCCGTTAACGTCGTTATTCATGATCCTGCCACAGTAGAAGCCAATGATGCACCACTTGCCGAGGCAAGTAACGCGAAAGGAAAACAACATGAAGTTGAGGAAAATAATTGTGCTCCCATTGCTGCGGCACTTTTGAAAACTTCTAATTTTAGAAATTTCTTTGATCTACTTGGTTTTGATGAAAAGGCGAAGCTTGCAGCAGCAACTGCACTTGCGCAAATTTCCGAGGGACAATATGCCGAGTGTAATGCAGCGCAGCCCGTCAAAAGAATGGCTCGAGCGCATGAAAATGCAATCTTGTTCACCGATGCAGATATGTGTGTAGATAGTCCAAATCACAATCGACCATTATATGTGGAGGGCATACTTAATGGCTACCCAGTTAAGAGGACATTCATTGACGCTGGTTCTTCTCTCAACATCATGCCTAAGACTACATTGGAAGCTGCTGGTATCGACTATCATCGTTTGGTGAAGCAACCCATTTCAGTTAATGGCTTTAGTCATACTATAACGAAGACGATCGGAAGAGTTAATGTTGATCTTAAGATTGGGCCTATTCGTGGTATCGTTACTTTTCATGTGATTGATGCGCCTGTGTCCTATCATCTCTTGATAGGTAGGAAGTGGCTGCACGATCACAATTTAGTACCGTCGACTATGCATCAATGTATCAAAGGACATTGGAAAGGGAAGGATATATTTATTCCTGCTACGAAGAATCCTTTTGAGCATGATGAGACATATTTCATTGAGTCTACCTTCTTCAATGAGTATGCCGATGAAGGTGAGACAGCTATTGCTAGAGCTTCAGGTGTGCCATTACCCACTTGGGAAAAAGTTCAAGAGGGCCAACAAAAGAAAAGAAAGATGCGTGGTTGTCGAGGCGTAAAAAGAAGAACAAGCAGGTTGATGCTGTTGAAAGTTACGTCAGAGAAGATGGGCGGAGAGTATATCTCTTATGACGGTTTCCGGGTCTAAGGAAGTTTGTTCTTCCTCAGACCCTGTACCAATTCAAGAAATTCAGCCCGCTCCTCAACAAATGCAAGATCAAATAAAGCCACAAAATGAAGAAATTGAGGAATTGGATCTAGCGCGACCAGGAGAGTCGCCGCGGCCAATTTTTGTCAGCAAGGTTTGTTACATGAAGTTAAGAGTCCTCTTATTGATTTGTTAAGAGAATATAGAGACGTGTTCGCTTGGGCATATGATGAGATGCCAGGTCTGGACCCTAGCCTTGTAGTGCACACACTAAATATTACCCCAGGCACGACTCCTATTAAGCAAGGACAACGAGTTTTCCGTCCTGAGGTGGAAGTTCAAATTAAGCACGAAATTGAGAAGTTGCTTCGTGCAGGCTTTATCAGACCAATCGAACACCCTACTTGGCTCGCGAATATCGTACCTGTTAGAAAAAAGAATGGTCAAATAAGGGTTTGCGTGGATTTTCGAGATTTGAACAAGGCTTGTCCTAAAGATGATTTCCCTTTGCCAAATATAGACACCTTGGTGGATGTCACTGCAGGTCATGAATTATTTTCATTCATGGATGGTTTCAGTGGATATAATCAAATTAAAATGGCAATTGGAGATGCCGAGCGTACTGCCTTCCGAACTCCTGTTGGGAATTTCTATTATACTGTCATGCCCTTTGGACTCAAGAATGCTGGCGCTACTTATCAAAGAGCGATGACAGCTATATTTCATGATATGATGCATGATTTCATGGAGGACTACGTGGATGACATAGTTGTGAAATCAAAACATGCATCTGACCATTTGGTCCATCTTCGAAAGGTTTTTGAACGATGTCGATTGTATAAGCTTCGCATGAATCCTTTGAAATGTGTTTTTGGAGTTGCTTCAGGAAAATTTCTTGGATTTGTAGTCCATAGGAAGGGGATTGATGTTGATCCCGCAAAGATACAAGCTATATTGTCTATGCCTTCACCTGCTACTTTGAAAGAATTGAAAACTTTCATGGGAAAGGTCTCTTATATTAGGAGATTCATACCTGCACTTGCAGAGATTTCATATTCCTTACATCAACTCATGAAGAAAGGAGTCACATTTGAATGGGACCAAGTCCATGAGGATGCAATTCAAAGAATTAAGGGAATTCTCACTTCTTCTCACACCATGACTATGCCTGTGAAGGGAGTACCGATGATATTGTATCTTACTTCTACTAGCAGATCCATCGGAGCCTTACTTGCACAAGAAATAGATGGCCAAGAACGGCCGTCTACTATTTGAGTCGTTCGCTTCAAGGAAGCGAGGTCAAATACCCAGCTTGCGAAAAGCATTGTCTCGCGCTGGTGTTTGCCACCCAAAAGTTGCGTCACTACTTTCTAGCGCACAAGGTCAACCTCGTTACCCGATCAGATCCTATCAAGTACTTATTGTCACGACCAGCGTTATCTGGGCGTGGCGAAGTGGTTGTTGCTTCTCGGAGAGTTTGATATTACAATACAGGCTCCTAAAGCTATCAAGTCACAAGCCTTAGCTGATCTCTAGCTCATTTTCCGAATGAAAGTGAAGATGTGATCACAGAAAGTATACCAGCGGAATTCCATGAGGACTCACTCATGATTGAAACAGAAGGAGAATGGTCACTCCAGTTTGATGGTTCATCGGGAAGTCAAGGTTGGGGAGCAGGAGTTGTATTGACATCACCCAATGGCCAAGAAATACCTTTGGCATTTAAACTTGACTTTCATTGCACTAATAATGAAGCTGAATACGAGGCATTGTTACTTGGGATCGTCTTTGCTTTGGAAGCTGGAGCAAACCATCTGTGTATTCGTGGTGATTCAAATTTGATCATTAAGCAAACTAATGGTGAATATGCCCTCAAGGAGCCAGCACTTGCGCCTTATAGGGCTGCAGTGCAAGCTCTAATTGGGAAGTTTGGAGTCGTAAGGTATGAACATACCAAGCGATCTACAAATCGTTATGCAGATGCATTGGCAACACTAGCATCCAAAATTCCGATGCATGCTTCAGATGAAAGCCTAGATGTTAAAGTTATCAAGAAAACCATTCCTTGCACAGCCTTGCAATTGTTAGAAGAAGATGAGGAAACAGGAGATGACTGGCGCGTTGGTATCAAGGCCCAATTGGCGCAACCCAATGCGGCCTCCATAGTTACCTTGAAGAATTTTGTTCACATCAATGGCGCCTTATACTTCAAAGGACCTGAGGGCGTTCTATCGCGATGCATCTGTGCGAAACAGGCTCGCCTAAAATTGGACAAGTATCATAAGATCTGGTGTGGGGAAGAAGGACCTCCCTTGTATCGTCGCATTCAACGTGCAGGGTATTACTGGCCCACAATGGCTAAGGATGCATCTCAGGTGCAAACACATTGTCCCAAGTGCTCGAGTTACCAGATGCAAAAGAATGTAATTTTGTCGCAAGTGCTGGAGATTGGCGTCGTCCGTACATCGATTACTTGAAGAATAATGTGCTACCAACTAATAATACGGATGCCAAATTAGTAAAAAGGAAGGCGCGCAAGTACCTAATGCATGAAGATGAATTGTATAGAGTTTCATTTATGGGAAAGCCTCTCAGATGCATTGCATCTCCTGAAACGGAACAAATATTAACTGAGGTACATGCTGGAGAATGTGGTGAACACCAAGGTGAGGAAGTTGTATTATCAATTACTTGACATGGGGTACTATTGGCCAACCATGGAATCAGACTGTTCCAATTTTGTTAAACGATGCGTTCCTTGCCAAGAACATGGAGATGCGATCCACGCTCCTGCGGTCGCACTTCATAGTCTAACAACACCATGGCCTTTTCATACTTGGGCATTTGATCTAATCGGTCCTATTCACCCGCCGTCTAAAGGATGTATTTGGATCCTAGCTGGAACCGAATGTTTTACTAAGTGGGTGGAAGCTATTCCTTTAAAGAAGGCGACGGGACCAACAGTTGCAAGCTTCATTAAGGAGAACATTATATGCAGATTCGGGATTCCGAAGCGCATTCTTTCAGATAATGGCACTCCTTCATCAATTCGCATGTTCGACAACTGTTGGAATCATATAGTATTGATCATGTGAAGTCGACCCCTTATTACCCTAAGGGCAACGGCCAAGCGGAAGCTACAAACAAGACTCTTTTGAAAGTTCTCAGTCGTATGGTACATGACAACCATAAAGAATGGCATGATAAGCTATCTTTAGCACTTTGGGCCTATAGGACTTCGAAGCGGCGACCAACACAAGCAACACCTTTTTCGCTAGTGTATGGTGCCGAAGCAATTGTGCCCATAGAGGTTCTGATCCCTTCAGCACGACTGGCGATCAATGCTGAGCTTGAGCCAGATGCTTTACGCACAATAGATCTGGAAGCCTTAGATGAAAGACGAGATATAGCCAAAAACAACTTGATCAACTACCAACACAAGCTTGGTCTGGCCTATGACCGGTTGGTGAGGAAAAGGTCCTTTCAAGTGGGTGATGTTGTACTTCGTGCAGCCGAGCATGTGCGCCGAAGTATACCTGCGCCAAAGTTCACGCCAAAATGGGAAGGTCCCTTCATTATACATGAAGTCCATGATAGCGGGTATTGCAAGCTCCTCAATCCAAAGACTGATGCTATTACAGCTCCTATAAATTTTCAATATGTAAAGAAGTTTCATATGTAATAGCATGATCAGTGATGATGATAGCTTGAATAATATGAGCTTGCTTTCACATGATTATTTGATCAATCGGGTTGGTTATATGATTATATTTGTATGTTGCTGCTGCTGTAAGAGACTTGTCTCCTATGCGCGACATTTATTTATGTTACAACATGCAGCTTGTAATTGTTAAAATTTACTAAGCGCGTGGCATAATACATGCATATGAATTTTTTCCTAAGTACGTTATGTTAACCATCACATTTGATGGAATGGTCAAGTAGTGGGTAATACCCCCTTGACAATTCTTGTGAAATCAAGAAGTCTTTGCTCGCGAAAGAAATAATAATTTAAACCGCAAAGTCATAACATATAATGTGCCGCTACATGAATCTTACATTCTTAAAGCGCACGAGTTCATCGTATATGATACGATACCAAGTGAAGGGAACAAAACTAAGAGAAAGTAGCATCATGTGAAATATTGTGCATGAAACATGAAACAAAACAAAGACAAAGTTCATGAAGTTACATAACTTAACGCAATCCTTGAAAAAAAAAGTATCATGACCAATGTAATAATCTATTCTGCTATAGAAGCAGTATCAAGACCCTCAAGAGAATTCTCCAATTCGAGTTGTGTCGCCTCAAGTTCAGCTTTGAGCCTCTCGTAAGTTGGATTAATGGTCGATGGTGCAACATTCTTTGCGCCTTGCTAGCAACACTCTCCAAGCTATCAATTTTAAACCCCAAGGCACGAGCACTATTAAAAGCTTGTACCAATAACTCCAAGTCAGCTGAAGAAAATGAATTCCATGGTCTACCTAGCAGCATACAAGCCCGACCTAACATCACAACCATAGCATTTGTGACTTCAGAACCAGGACAAATTGATCCTGCCCAAAAATCCCCATCACGTGCATGCAACCTCTTTAATGACTCCAAGTAAATAGGGGGGACCAGGAATTCATAAAAGGAAACTCCTCCCCTGAAGTTATCATGTGCGGTGTGTTCTCCCCTCCAACTTGCTTGGTATTTCATTACTTGGAAGAGCAAGAGTAGTATCCTGGTGTGCCAGGGGTTCAGAGGCATTATTACAAGGGACATTCATCAATTCCCTCACCACAAATCTCCGCAGCTAATGCATCTGCATATGCATCAATGTCTTCCTCTTGTATGCTCTCATCCGCATGATCGCTTCTATCACTTCCAGAGCCGTCAGAAGCTTCCTCTTCACCAACCACGTCTTCATCATCTTCATCAGTCACTACACCATCACCCCTTGTTTGCAGTACTTTCCCAACACCATAACGATTAGGATAAGGGCAAATGTTTGGTGAAGAAGATTTTGATGAAACAAATATTTCGGAAGTGCCGATGTTCCTGTCACTAGAAACATCCCTATTCACCTCACTTTGGCTCGTGATATTGGATTGGCTTGTCCTCAGCTCATCCTAAAAAAAAAAAAAAAAGGGTCAATGATATATCAAAAGCATATAAGGAATCAATGATACAGTCAGTCAGTGTTAGTACCTCATGAACACGTGAACGTTTGACGTGCCTGATGACCTTGATAGGAGACCGTGTTCTTTGATTCTGGACTTGATTGAAAGCCTTTTTGTTTGAAAGCTGAAAGTAAAACTCAAATTTGTGTATAGAAGGCTCAGGAAGTGCTACTTCAATCTCTGAATTAATATAATTTTTAAACTCTTCCAGACAACGTGTCCAGTAAGTCATCCACCCATTGGAGATGACGCCAATACGATCACTAGATGGGAAGAAGATCTGTCTGAGGTTTGGATAAATACATTTCCAATTTTCTGGATGAAGTTCCTTACAACATTCATTGAAATCTCCAGTAATCTCAATACTACGAGGAACACCCTGATCAAATCCAAACTGACGAGCAACTCGATGGGGTAGATAGCCACAACACTACACTCAAGAAATTCTTCAGAAGAGTCACACCAGTCATGAAGTGAAGGGAGACTTCCAGGTGTGCACCAAATGATAAAACCCACCTCAGCAGTAGACAAATTGTCTCTGTTCTACCAAGTTAACCAAGTCTTCAGAACCTCGAGGATAAAATTCTGGGTACCATTCGTAACCAGCCACTTCCTTAGTATAAGGGCGGAAATTATATTCCTGAACATTATCTATCACATCAATTAGCAATCCCAAAGGCTTTCTGTTCACCCATGCCCAAGCTCGTGGTTCAACTATATCAGGTTTTTCAAGTGGTGGATCATAGTATTTCTTGTAACGCTCAGCAAAAAATAATTGCAAGAATGTCATATCTACATAACATACCACCATGTACCGTCCCTTGGATCGTATCGAGGACTCATGGTAAAGATCTAATCGTCGATACAAAGACCCCAAATAGAAGAGGCTCAACGCGAAACGCTCTCCACGTGAGATACGGATCGCTAAGTGGAAGAAGCGAGGACTAATACTGCCTTCAGGACCGCCAGGGAATACAAACAAGGAAAGCCACAATGATAGAAAGGCTATTAACTCCTCCCTAGGACAATAAAAAAAAAAAAAAAAACATAGATGAGTTAAGCCATGATTGGAAAAAGAATAGTATATGCTAATGAAATGATACGAGGATACTTACTTGCTATTGTAGCCAGGCCCGTGGGTAAACTCACCTCCCTTCTCTTGCCCAAAGAAGTATTTAAGCCATGAGGAGAATGTAAGCTGTCTACGACTATCTACAGCTACTCCCATATGAGTCTCTAACAAGTCTATCAAGCTACTGTCCTCCTCAGAAATCTCAGCGGTAGTGATATCCGTTAGTCCTACATCGTGCAAGCCTAGTAGCATACATACATCCTCCAAAGTAGGAGTAACTTCACCCCAAGATGTGATAAAACTGTGTGTTTGAATACTCCATCGACAAAGGATGGCTCGCCACATATCTGTGTCAGCGGTGCGAGCAAAGCTTAACTTTGAGCTAATCCATATTGAATCATACACCCCCGCTTGTTGTAGGATGCTTCCATATCTCTTAATAATATGTCCTACCCAAGGACCCCATACTTGTACAAATTGTTTAGGACAATGAAATTGGCATTCTGAGAGAGGCAGCTCTTTCCTTTCATTTCTGAATCGCAATATGGAAGATGCATCTATGAGCGCTCTATTTCCTGCACGAGACTTGACTTATGAAGCGCAACTCACCATCCACAGGTTGACGTGGAAATAAGTCCCGTTTTCGTATATCTACCCAAAAGAAGTCTTTTGAAATTGTTGCGTCAACCCATTCATCTTGTGGTGATGGAACTTGTGGCACACTACCATCTGATTGCGTTAATATTTCACTTCTCCTCGCATTATTCAGCTTGTTCTTCTTCATCCTTTTACTCACCTTCATTTCCAAAGAAAACAATGCAAGCGATGTAAAGAGTATTGGTGTGCCACCACTTCAAAAGTAGAGGAGAGAAAATGTGATAGGAGTGAGATCAAATATATCACCTGCATAATAAGAAGTAAGATATGTTAGTTTCACAAACAAGAGGGTTTCACTCATGCAGCATTTATCATCATGAAGACATATACATTAAAAGTACACATATTCTTTGACAAGTATCAAGCTCACTTATGATGATTCTACAAGACAAGGCATTGAGCAAGCAAAAGATTACATACAATACATTTATTGATTCTATCTTTAAGATATTAGTCGAAGAAAGTCATTGTTATTTAAAAGAATAGGGAGCTTTATGATGTGTTTGGTGAGATATCAAGAAGTATTCATGCATTAGAAGATGAAACAGGACAGCTCTAACACTATTTCATAAATTGCGCACATCTCTCTCATATGAGCTCCGTTTGAGGATTCAAAATTCCTTGGAAAGCTAGAGGGAGATCTAAAACTTTCATGTTTTGAGTTTTTATGGATTCGTAACACATCAATACAGTTTTCGTCATGAAACTACTACAAGTGCAGCGGTGACTTCAAAAATTGCAGATTTGAGATAGTTCTGTAAATTGTGCACATCTCTCTCATATGAACTCCGTTTGGGATTCAAAATTTGGAAAGCTAAGAGGGAGATCTAAAACTTTCATGTTTTGAGTTTTTATGGATTCGTAACAAATCAATACAGTTTTCGTCATGAAACTACTACAAGTGTGGCGGTAACTTCAAAAATTGTAGATTTGAGATAGTTTTACAAATTGTGGCACATCTCTCTCATATGAACTCTGTTTAGGGTGATTCAAAATTACTTGGAAAGATAAGAGAGAGATATCTACTTTCATGTATGTTTGAGTTTTTATGAATTCGCAACACATCAATACAGTTTTCATCATGAAGTCACTACAAGTGCAGCGTGAATTCAAATGAGAGATTTGAGATAGTTCTGTAAATTGTGCGTATCTCTCTCATATGAACTCCGTTTGGGGTGATTCAAAATTCCTTCGAAAGCTAAGAGATATCTAAAACTTTCATGTTTTGAGTTTTTGAATTCGCGACACATCAATACAGTTTTCATCATGAAGTCACTACAAGTGCAGCGTGACTTCAAAAATTGCAGATTTGAGATAGTTTTGTAAATTGCGCACATCTCTTTCATTACAAAACTCCGTTTGGGAGATTCAAAATTCCTTGGAAAGATAAGAGGAGATCTAAAACTTTTGTGTTTTGAGTTTTGGTGGATTCAAAACGAATCGATACAATTTTTATTATGAAGTTGCTGCTTGACACAAAAATCCTTGATTTTCCAGATTTGATAGAGTTCACGAAAATGTGATATCTCTCTCATAAGAACTCCTATCGAGATGATTTAAAATGATATAGAAAGCTAAGAGAAAGATATTTAACTTTTGTGTTTTGGGTTTTGGTAAATTTGGAATGAATCAAGGTCGAAATCGATCTTGAAGATACTGCTTTCAAAACAAGGACTATGAGCTCATGAAACATGAAGGTCGTTTGCCAAGGACATTTCAAAAAAAAAAAAAAAAAAGACAAGTAGCCAATGAGAAGAATCACATGACAGTAACTCAAAAGCCCTCCTTTTAAGATTTTGCCCTTTTGTAAAATCTTCGCTCATGACACACACGACCTATACCTTATATTCAACCAGTAGAAATCATCATAATCAACCACATAAACCAACCATTCCACGCCGGTATAACTAACAAAAACCTTGAATTACTTCACATAAATTTGATTGCTTCTTTACTGCCTCATCATCTACCATCAATCATGGGCAAGTCACTTCACCTCCTTGAGTGAAATGCTCGGCGGTCTCTAACAACAGTCTTGTAGAGTGGTTTTGTAGTTGCGGTTTTGGAAAATATAGGATTCATGTCAAAAGCCTCCAATGCAAAACACTATATCCTTGCCTTCATTGTCATTTAACATACCTACCTCTTTCGCTTCTAATAAGACCACTAGCTGTACACATTCTTAAATTTTTTTTTTTTACAGGTCACATCATGACGAAATGGCATGAAAACCAAACAGCTATCATGGAAATCTTTGGAACAACAGGAAGGGATCATGTTCATCTGAAAAGAGTAATATTAAGAAAAAAAAAGGAAGAATTATTAGAATGTTGAAATTCAAACATCGATGCCCACAAAGACAGTCTACACTTTGCAGTGCATCGTCCAAGAGGTTACGTCTATTCGTCTTGGCTCACCTTTCACTTTCCATTCTTTGACAAAGGATATCCTTCCAAGAGACAAGAACGGAGGTATAATGAGGATGGACTAGTCTAATATTCATACATGATTACAAGCTTCTCATTCAAAGCTGAGCAGAAGTCAACTTAGAGCGGTCTCATTCCAACCGATAGAGTATACCAAGAGGTCAAGTGAGGCACAGTGGTAGCTAACTGCAGCCAAAGTGTCTTCTTTTAACTCTCAGGGGTCTCTTTGTCAGCTGTCCCGACCGACCGACCTCCGAGAATGACCACTACAATATAGGTTTACTATTTTGTGTGTTAGGGCAGATCACAGTAGGAGAAAGAAAGAGAGTTTCAATTTTCCTTCTTCATGGTGTTAAGTGAAACCATGAAGGTTATTGTTATTTGCAGTTGTTTGTCATAGGGAATGTGGGTAGTAGTGCTTTATATTTAGTAGATGAAAACAAAGACGCTGCAAAAATGGAGAGAAAATGTTGTGCCTCATTTAGCAGATAAAATGGAAAAGGAGGAATGAGTGCCTAATGAACCAATCAGAAGCGAACACCTCACTAATGGTACAAAATAGTACCACATTGTACCAAATTCGCATGCTGGCATGTAGGGGCAGGGTGCATGTGAATCCAATAGTATGAATTCAGAAATAATAAAAAAAAAAAGAAAAACACAAGACCCTGAGGGCGTGCTACTGTTCGGCGTGTTGATAAAAAAAAAAAAACACCTTCGCGCGCGTGAGAGGAATCGAACCTTGTAATTACAATAGAGCACGTCAATGGAGCAAGTCTTGGTCGAAGCTAGCAACTCTTACAGATGAAGGAAACTTTGTTCTGAAAGGTGGTTTGAATTCATCTCAGTTCTATGGCAAAGCTTCGATCACCTTACCGATAGTTGACTTCCAGGAGGAATTTTGATCTTTGAACCGTGATTTATCGAAGGTAGGAAATTCCTTCAATTCTTGGAAGTTTACCGATACTGCATGTGTGTGGCAGACCCTGACTCCACACATGCAGTCTTCGGTTGCCAAGGCGCTGGATAAATGTGTGAGTTCTGGCTTGAGTAAAAATAATAAAAAGGCAAACGGTGTGGATCATGAACAAGTCAACATTGCCTTGGAACTCTGGAAAAAAGCCTTTAAGGATGCTTGTGAAAGGCTATGTCCTGTTAGGGCAAGAGGCCATGAGTGTGGTTGCTTGCCCTTGCTTTGCAGATTGATAATGGAAGAATGTGTCACTAGGTTAGATGTGGCTATGTTTAATGCTATTCTTCGGGAAACTGGTGATGAGATCCCTAGTGATCCAGTATCTGATCCCATCAGTGATCCAAAAGTACTCCCTATTCCATCTAGAAAGTCAAGCTTCAGAATTGGTGCTCAACTGAAAAATGCGATTGGGAATTGGTCTAGATGGCTGACTGACTTATTTGATATGGATGATGATTTGCCTGAGGACCAATATATGGACGATGAGAAACCTGATGCTTCTTTCAAATCATTCCGTCTCCTAAATGCATTAAGTGATCTTGTGATGCTACCAAAAGACATGCTCCTAGACAGATCAATAAGGAAATGGTATGCCCAACATTTGGTCAATCGCTAATCAAAAGGATCCTCTCCAATTTTGTCCCAGATGAGTTTTGCCTAGATCCAATTCCAAAGGGTCTTCTTGAGACATTGGCCTCTGAGGAGCTCGTTGATGTTGGGGAGGGATCTTTCACCACTTATCCTTGCAATGCAGCTCCTCCAGTCTATTATCCACCACCGGCAAGAGTTGGTGATATGGGTAGCCCATCTCAGCTAAGGAAAAGTGGGTCATTTCTCATGAAACAATACAATAGTGACGATGAACTTGATGAGTTAGAGTTTCCATTAACTCCATTGCTCATCAATGGCTCTGTATGTTCTCCTATATCAACTAATTCTAGCCCAACATCGAAGGAAAACGTTGATAAAAAAAGCCATCAGGTATGAACTTCTCCGAAAAGTTTGGATGAACAGTGAGTAACTACATATATGTACTTTCTATGAGTTGTATAGCATAGTCCATCAACACAGTATGAATGCAGTGGAAATCCTTATATAGCATAGTCCCATCACCACAGTATGAAGTTGGAATCCTTGTACAAGTATGAGATCAATACCAAAGCACTTCATATCAAGTGTATTTTTTGCTCGAAAAAGAAAAAAAGAAAAAAAAAGGAGATTGAGCATAACGACATTCTTAAGGTAAATGGCCTTTCGGGGTAGTATATTCGTACCCGGAACCCTGGTTGCTACACGAATCCGTCCTTCATTTTTTAGCATTCATTGTAACAGAGAAGATGACACATTTAACTCTTCTGGCGACAAATTTATTTTCCCATCTAGGTACATTTACTATAATCATCATCACTATTATAATTATAGCTATAGTTGTTCCGCCAACGATGCTCAAACAAGAGAAAGACACAGGCATTCTCTGTTGGTTGGTACACCAATGTGTAGGTATATGTCTAGTGGTGGTATTCCAGAAAACGATAGCTCTTTCGAATTTGATAACATAGTTGGGGAAGTTGCTTCTCGAGCCCCAGATGCAAATGAAGTGGCGGTTGCTGCGGCTGATTCTGCCTTTCCTGTTGCTGCTGCTGTTGTGACTGCTGCTCACCGTAAGAAGTCTAGCGCTGCAGCTATTGCTGCAAAAGTTGAACATGAACAAGTGATGCATTTTGTGACGGTTGGAGTTGCAAAACCGACTGAGAAACAAACTTAGATCCAGCCTCCTCATCTCCTGAAGTGCAGCAGTAGCCATTGCTTGGTATGCTTCAGGTTGTAGACCAGTTAATGAAGCATCCAGCCTTAGTTGTGCCCAAGGTGTAACCCCAAATCCCTGGAAATTTAAAGACTGAATTCCCTGATCTCCAACACCTCCTTGAAGCCACATCAGGGGAGAAGTGATGCCCATATCGCTATCTCTAAGTGCATGGAAAGATGGCAGTCCAGATGGCCACGGTCTCTTCAACCAAAGGGGGAACGGAGATAGATACATTGAAAAAGTTCGTCAATGGTTCTATCTCCCATAAAGATACTCTTGGTTACCTTTCCCCTGCAGTGGACTCATCCCAACCAACCTTTACAGAGCGCCAATGTGAGTTTGGCCAGCGGACAGGGTCCAAATCACTAATTCCAGTTATTGTCCCCATATACTCTTATTGAAGTAGAAGGAAGAGCAGATGGGAATCACATATTCCTTAATCCAATCACTAGAGCTAAAGCTAGGGGAATCTCCAATTTTGTTCGTAATTTCTTGTTAATTCTGATTCTGATTTCAATGACTTGTATCATGACATGCACATGACTCGCACTAAATCTCTAGGATGCTTGAGCTTAGTCATATGAGATTGGAGTTATCTGGGATGCAGGAAGTTTATTGGATATTAAAGTAGAAAAGGACAATTGGCCAATTAATGGAGACAGCTGAACATGCAGGTGCTCCAAAAGTATGATTTGATTACTGCTCAGGAGCTTCTCAGCCAGTATGGTTGCTCTAAAAGACTTTATCAAGATACCCTTCGGTCATTGCTTCAAGTGGGATGATCAAGAAGAGCATTATACACATGGGATAGTTATTCGAAAGTTTCGAACTTGGCAAGTATTGATACACATACAGTGAAGATCCAACTTGATAAAAAGGACAATCCTTCACAGTTATACAAACCGATTTTTATAATGCAATTGAGTTGCTACCACTCATGGATGAGGATTGCTTACGTGAATCATACATCGAGGATGAGTTAATGAACGTGAAGAAATTTTCTTTTTATCATCAAAAGAGGCATGCTAACATATTTTTATCTTAAAAGCGACACCACTATCAAAATGGGGCAATTTGTGTAGACAATACAATGTCATAAAGGTATACTCCAAGAAAATTTGATGTTCGCGAGCTATTAAGAAATCGATACATCAAGTAGCAGTGTAGCTAAATTATAGCACACATGCGGGCAAGACTTTGGTTATTCGAAAGGGCTGGAAATAATACCCAAACCCCTCCGATGAGACCCGAAGGACTTTGGTCAGGGGGCAAAATGTAGATATACAAATTTGATTACAAAGGCCTTGAGCCTAATTCTTATTTGGATTTAACTCTCTAGGCTAATGTGACATGGCTTAAAGAGTTAGACCCAATCCATTGGATGATCATGGGAGAATTGGCATGGCAGGCTTGTAGTAGGGCCCGTTGGAATTGGCCTGCCCAATTTCAACCTTTCTCAAAATTGGCTCACACACATACAATGAAGGCCTCAATGGGCCTGGGTCCATAAAGGAGCCCACATCCATATCCACTTTGAGAATGACTCATCTTAGCCGTTGGTCGTCTATCTCATCTGACGGACGACATCGACAGCTAGATTCTCTATAAATACCTTAGTCCTTACCTCATTTGGAGAAGGTGAAATCTTGGACAAACGTCGTCATGCTGCCGAATTTCCGCCCTGGTGAATCAAACACTTGATTTATTCAAGAACATACACGAATCCATAGTACTCAGTGAGGTTGATGCTCTTCAGCTTCCTCACCTATCACACGTGTGTTGAGCCTATTAAGACTGCTTACTTTTCCTCCCTATATGATACTCTCTTGATCATCCTATCACGTGTTGTTTCCCTAGGTCACACGTAGCAATAGTCACCCGACACGCACGTGATCGTTACATCCGGATTCATACCTACACAATAATAACCAATTATTTCATCATAGATTGAGATAATCATAATGAAATCCAGTCAAGGTCTTACCTCAAGTATAAAAATCAAAGTGATGTTCATAGTCCCATCATTGTTTACAATTGCGATTTATTTTTATCAGTCCTAACAAAATCATGGTTCAATTCTCATGAATAACTCATACATAATGCTTAAATTCTTGTTATAGGAGACTGATATTCATTAAGGCCTCGTAACCGTTCTTCTCAAATTTTTCAATTCTTACCAACAATTGAGTTTCGTTATTATCAATTCATGAGAGATTATAAAATATCGATAAATATTCGGACTAATGATTTTCTTAGCGTTCATAATATCTGGTTCATTTTACTCACTATTAATGATCCCTATATGCAGAGATTTCATAAACTTATTAGAAATAATGAGAACGATTGGAAGAAGTTTGATAAATTTCTTACATTTCCACTGAAATCTTGTCATGTAGGGTTTTCATACCGTTTCTTTTAATTTAATGAAAGTCCTACAAGAAGGAAATGAATAAATATATTACAAGGGGACATGAGAAAAGGAAGTAAGCTTTCTTTAAATGGAAGGTGAAGACATAGCAAATGGAAAAGTGAAAATTTCCATAATTTACTGTTTTAACCCTATTTAAAAAATAACTTTCGAGATATTTTACTTATTGCGGGTCTGTTTGGATTATTTGAATTTCATATGTATATTATCTGTATATGATCTACATTAGTATCTTATTTGTATTTAATCTGTTTAATCTATTCATAACAAAAATATATACATATATTTTTTATGTATATGTTTCTTAATAAATATTTATTTAAAAATAACAAAAATAATATGTCAAACCACTAGAATAAGATAAGACAAACAAACCCTTAATTCACAAAAATGGAGGAAAAAAAATGATTGGGATACCCTCATTATCTGAAATGAATAAAAGATAAATAAACCATTGGTCCATGGATCCATTAGGTTAGCTTTTTTTAACAAATACAAACATTTTTTAAAATTTTTATAAAATATATCCAATATAAATACAAATCATACATATTTATATATATTTCTCTTTTTTTTTTTTTTTTTTCCTATGAGGTCCCTTCCAAGACCCAATCCGCAGGAAAGAAATGCCAGTGACTCAGAAGTCACTCTCATGGTTACGTCATTAACCATCTGACCCCACCTACTATCACAAGACCCACATGATTTCATCGGCACGTGCATCTTTTTTTGGAGTTCGTTTGTTTTTCCTTCTCTTACTCCTACTCACTAACCAATCACATACCTTAGGTACCCATACTATAAAAGGTCAAAGCATAAATCTTAAAAAAAAAAAAAAACATTTATGTGTGGTTTGTGTTTGTTTTCTAGAGTCTCATTGGTAGAGGTGATCGGTATTTATCATTAATGCATATGATAAATGCGATTATCGCAATAGGAATGCTGAGTTACGGAAGAATGGGATTAGGAGAAGAAATCCCTTATGGATCATTTAGTTGGTTCTTGTATGCAGGGATCTCCTGTATTCTGGTCCTTTTTGCTGGTATCATGTCTGGTCTTACCTTAGGTCTCATGTCTCTTGGTCTGGTCGACCTTGAAATCCTCCAACGTAGTGGAACCAATGCTGAGAAAAAACAAGCTGGTAATCTTCCTTTTGTAATCTTTTTCTTTTCTTTTTCGTTGTGATTCTTCATTTTTGTATGTTGCTTTTGAATTTGTTTAGATTAAAGGATGTTTCTTGAATTCTTGTCGATGTTGTTGCTGTTGTTGTTTGTCTTTTCCATTTTCTTTGAATTGCTTTTCTTTTTTTTTTTAATTATTATTTGTCTTAATTAGATAAATTTTATATGTTGAGTTAAATTAGAAAGGACTTGTCTGATTTTTTTTATTATTATTTTTATTTTGGGGGCGTGTTCAGCTGCGATTCTCCCAGTAGTGCAAAAGCAGCATCAGCTTCTGGTGACATTACTTTTGTGTAATGCTGCTTCCATGGAGGTAACGTAGCCAAGAAAGTTGGTTTTCCTCTGCTTTAGTTGCATCGTGGCGTGGTGATGTTATTTTATTGTGTGCTGCGGTGCGGGATATGTTTGTGTAAATGCAAATGATAAATCCAATTTCCTTTGGTAGTTTTGGTGGCTGTTTGGATATTAATTTGCGGGAAAAAAGAGAACGTACGATAAACAGAGAAAATACATATGTGTGTGTGTGTGTGTGTGTAGATATATATAAAAGTTTCCATCACCAGGTGGAATTCATGAGCCAATATCAAATGGAGGAGAATCTTTTTATCATTTTTTACGCGATGGTATGGATACTTGTCTTTATCGTTCACTATGCATGTTCATGAAGACAGTGTTAGTGTCCCGTCTCACAGTAGATGTCCTACGTATATATTTTATGGAATGATTTTCACATTGCTTATATTTCCATAGTTAATTTGAGTCGCTGAGGGCCTGTGTCGATGGTGCTGTATGTTGATTTCTTGGAAAGAAAGCTATGCAGATGATAAAAAGTTTACTCCTAAGAGGAACATTTTTTCTTTTTCTTTTTCAACCAAAACAAACCAATGTTACTTCGCTTCTTCCACCAGGTGAACGCAGAACTTTGTATTTTACAGGCTTAATAGGAAGTCAAAGGATGTTGCCAATAAGCTTTGGCACTATTAATAATGAAAATGAAATTTAGATTTTTTTTTTTTAATTTTCCTTTGAATTTGTATTCTCTGTCTTTACTTAAAAGTTATCAGGGATCTTTGACTTTAATCCTAGTGTTTCGCAGGCACTCCCAATATATCTGGACAAGCTTTTTAACCAATATGTTGCTATATTGCTCTCTGTTACTTTCGTTTTGGCATTTGGAGAGGCTTCTGCACTGATTTTCACAAGTTGGAGTGACATAATGATTATAACTCCATGGAAGTTTGACTTTTTTGTGAAATCTATTTCAGGTTATCCCACAAGCAATCTGTACTCGTTATGGGCTGGCAGTCGGTGCCAATTTTGTGTGGCTTGTGAGAATTTTGATGGTCATATGCTATCCAATAGCATACCCAATAGGAAAGGTGGGTTCTGAATGCTGTTAACATTTCTACTAATTTTTTTTTTAAATTTTGTATTTTAAAACCGTTTTCTTGAACTATCTCATGGGAGAAATATTGTCACATCCAGCTCCTGGATTGTGCCCTAGGCCACAATGAGGCACTGTTCAGACGTGCACAGTTGAAAGCTCTTGTCTCCATCCATAGCAAGGAGGTAAATATGGCCATTTAAATGGATTACTAGTGCTATTGCAACAATCAGTGATAATAATTCAGATTTTTTCTATAATCATTATGTTTTGAATTAACAACATGTTTCTGTTCTTGCAGGCTGGGAAGGGAGGTGAACTCACCCATGATGAGACAACAATCATCAGTGGAGCACTGGATTTAACTGAGAAGGTATACTGAAAAGGACAAAAAGTTTAAGTGGACAAATTATTTTATATATTATTTGTTAACATCTATTCCGCCTCTGTCTTCCTTTACAACCACTAATTATGTAGCAGTGCCATGTACATGAAATTAATATATCTGTTTAGCTGAGCCCTCTCTGTTACCTTGATCTATTTGGTTTCAAGCTTGCTGATGAAGTTTTCTAATCTTGAACAAAATAAGATTTGTTTTGAAGGGATATGTTCTTAACTTTCTGACTCCCTGACCTTCTGTTTAGGATTTAGATAAATTTGTCAAAGCACATCATTTCTGCTGCTTGTTTGAAAATATTTTCCTTAGCGAATATTGACATGCAGCAAGTCCCAAAATATAACTAGTAGCTGTGCACCATCCACTAACTAAGCATCCACTAACTAACCCCTATTTTGTATCTTTCAAGTCAGATATCTGTGATGGCAAGCCCTTGTTGTCTTTCTCTTTTTTCCATCCGTTTCAAGCCTATTTTATGTGGTAAATTTATAAACAAGTCATCCATCTTCTGTACCTTTTTTATTGGCACCCTCTCGCTTCTCAAAGATATCCAAAGTTTGGAGTTGCTAACTGATTTTACTGCCTCAATACTGAAAATGTATTTTTAGATGGTTTATCTTTCTGTATTATCATTTAGTATTCTCATTGAATGCCTTTCTCAAATTCCCTGCACATTCCATTTTTCTCATGAGTTACATATTTGAGATGATTTATGAGATCTGTTTGCATGTTTAGCCTTACAGGCTAAAATATGAATGTTGTACGCAAGTCATTTTATGTACTTTCATTGTATGGACAGACTGCAGAAGAGGCAATGACACCTATTGAGTCAACCTTTTCATTGGACGTGAACTCAAAATTGGACTGGTACATCAATTTTGCTGCTGGTTATAGTTAAAAGGGATCCTGTTTCTCTATTCCATGCTTCAGATAACTCCTAAGTAAAAACTTAATTTATTTGATAGATTTTCTGACAAAAGATTCTTGTATGGTTATTGGTGCTCCTTTCACAGTGCAAAGATAAAAATTATTTCAATTATTGTAGTGGCATCTAGAGTTTAGAGAAGACCTAGGCCAATAGCCATTTTAATGAAATTGCTATCAGTTTCAACCTGCTCTACTTGGTCATACCTTCCTAGTAAATGTGTCAACTTGTAGGTTATATTTCATGAACATACTACACTAGTTGCAAGATCTGTTGGCAACTTAGCACAGTATCAACAATATCTGATGATATTTTTTCTGGCTTTAGTTTTTCCATTTTGATCCTACGGTGCTCTACTTTTGTAGCAGCTTCTTTTCATTTTTATTGAGTACTATGTCTATGCATTAAAAAATGACAAATATTACTTCTATAAGTCATTATTCGTTAAGGATAACATGCTTATCTTAACTAAAGTTCATAGAACATGATGTTTTACATCTCAGGGAAGCAATGGGGAAAATCCTTGCTAGGGGTCATAGCCGTGTTCCTATATATTCTGGGAATCCCAAAAATATCATTGGGCTTCTTCTTGTAAGTGTTGAGCTTGGATATAGCACTTGCACATTGTCACAGCTTTATTTTTCAAACATAGATGCATAAGTAATTTGGGCCATGCAATGCACCCTTTTTTTTCCCTCTCTTTCTCTCTTGTGGAATCAGGTCAAAAGCCTCCTCACAGTGCGACCTGAAACGGAGACACCAGTCAGTGCTGTTTCCATCCGGAGGATACCACGGTTGGTCTATTAGTTATTCTGGTAGATTGTACATTATTATTTAAATCAACCTGCAATATGCATAACACAAGGAAAATTTTTCCAGTGTTCCTTCAGATATGCCCCTTTATGATATTTTAAATGAGTTTCAAAAGGGTAGCAGCCATATGGCAGCCGTGGTTAAGGCAAAAGGTAAAACAAAAAATCCTCCATTAACCTCCAATGCGGAAAAGCCTGAGGAAAATAAAGCTGCTGGGTTGGACTCTCAGCTCTCAACTCCATTGCTTGAGAAGCAAAATGGAAACTCAGATGACTTTGTTGTTGACATCGATAAGGCTCCAAAGCTGACTGTTATAAATAAGCAAGCTTCTCCACGACCTAAGGAGGCAGCAAGAAATGGGTTGCCTCATTTCTTAGAAGATACTGAAGATGGTGAGGTCATTGGTATCATCACTCTTGAAGATGTATTTGAAGAACTTCTGCAAGTATAAATTCCCTTTCTCAGAAAGCCAATTGCTTTAGGATCTTTAGACTACCCTGTTATAATGTTTTTTTTCATGATATGCAGGAAGAAATCGTAGATGAAACAGATGAATATGTTGATGTACATAAAAGGTATTTTACTATTATAGATATCATCAGTTATTTTACATCATCCAAAGCTTTGAGTTCATTTGCCACTTGGATGTGCAAGCCCTAGATTTTAAATCTAAAATACTTCTGCCAATTCTTCTTGGCAGAATTAGGGTTGCGGCAGCTGCAGCTGCTTCATCAGTTGCAAGGGCTCCTTCAATTCGGCGGCTCAATGTCCAAAAGGGAACAGTACGTAAACGCATCATCTAATGAATTTTCAATTAATTATTTTCATCAGTGAATAACAACAGACAATCAAGACATTGCAGAGGTGTCTGCATGATCTTTCTGACGGATTTAAGATTCTTCATCTACTGATGTCAAATTTAAATAATTAAAGAGCTCCAAAACAATACTGGTGCATGATAATCCAAAAGTGGAGGATTTGATAGCCAATTTCTCCTACGTACTGCAGAAGGAGAAGACCTATTGATACATTAATGTGTCTGCTTGGATTGTCCTTTTCTTTTCCTTTTCTTATCATTTCACTACCAGTTTCAGCACTCAAATTAAGATTCTAAATGTATCTAATTAAGATTATGCATGAAAGTTACACATATGCCCCTCTAACAAAAAAGCAAACAGAAAGAACCTAAGTTGTCCTATAAAAGAGAACTTTTATACCCTTAATTTTTTGAGTTTACAGAAGGACCAGAGTCTTACCTTTCCATGGGAAAAACTCTGTTTCCTAGATTATCTATTTTTGGAAAAATAGTGAAATTTCACTTCTCGATATTTTCTTCCCAGTCACAATATTACCATAACGATTTCTTCTTTATATGATTTCTCTTTATTACTTTTGATGTTTGTACTTGCGATTCATAAGATAAAAACAAAAAAATCTATTCATAGGCCAAAATTTGGAGCCAAAAATATATTAAATACAGAGCAGATGTGTTTTGGCACATCAAATTATAAACTAAGATAAGATGATAAGATCAATCAAATGGGCCACAAATCTACCAAAACATGCATTCTTTATGTTAATTGGCTTAATAGTTGGGTTCGACATAGAACTTATCTATTGAGTCACCATCCCAATTTGCTTTTCTAAAGCAGACATATTTGGTTTCATGTAATACATGAGTCTGGTTGAGCCCAAATGTTTTTAATGTTCAGGTCCATCTTCTCTTTTCATAGTTATACCAAACGAAACTTAACATCACAGCCTTTGCTAATGAAAAGTGAAGGAATGACTTGAGTTGCACAAGGGGCATAGATATATGCTTTTCAACAGTATGGCATATCCCGCTAAGAAGAGCTACATATTGATCATTTTCTTTTGTCAAGACTGTGTTCCATGCAACGGAAAAAGGGCATAATAAACGACTTAGTTAAATATTTCGAGGGGCTCTGTAGTTCTCCTTCAAAACAGTTTGTTTCTGGATAAGAATTGTAGAAGGCGCCATTACTCTTCAAAACATTTTTAAGATTTGACCAAAAGTGGAGATTTATCAAATTGGGGAAAAGAATCATATATCATAAGGGTCTCATCACAAAGTAGTTCTTGTTCCTGAGATTTCTCTGTATTAGTAATAGAAACCAGTCATAAGTTCCTTAATAATTTCACAGCCTTTTATAATAATGAACCTACATTTTTACTCTATCATTGCATCTGACTATTTCCTTCTTTCTTCTTCCTTCTGTCCAGGGAGGGCAAATTAAGCAGGTGAACACCCCACGAAAACTTGGTGAGGATGAGCCTTCTTCTGAAAAGCCGGTCAACAATCAGAACCAGCCTTTTTCTGGAATTAAGAGATAATACAAAGTGTTACATTTGATCTATGGATTTTGATGATCTTTTGAAAAGAAGACACAATGCAATATATCGAGTAGAGAGGTCCATCAAGAAACTTTCTTTCTATACATAAGTGCCAAGATGTAATATTATAAAATGGTTATGAAGCACTAGTGTTGGGGCTTTGCCAAAACTTAACATGAGTGATCAAACTGCTTTCATTGGTGAAGGTTTTAATGAGGTTGAGGCATGCAATCACATTGCCTTGACATTTCTTACTCTGAATGGTGAAATGATAGCATTAGGTAGTTGCATAATCAGTCATATGATGAAGTGTTTTGTTCAGAGGAAAGCAATTTTTGAGCTCTGTTTTTCACTTGCAAGTTGGAAGACATTTTGTTGCAGCAAGTGTAGCATTGGTTTACATATTGTGTTTCACTTCCATAGTTTTCACTATCTCACAAAATAAATAGAAATCACTTTTTTTATTTTTTTTTATTTTTGTTATCAATCTTTGCTTGTATATGGTTGGAAAATGATGGTGAGGATGTTTCTCTCTTAGTTGATGTGTTGTGAACTAATTGTGATCGTCTGGTGCATTTATCTTTTATGTTAATCAAAAAGGCATCTGAGGTAGTGGCGAGTTGTTCGAGGGTGAGAAAACCAAGCACATTGTAATTTATGAAGAAGCTTTGTTGGTTTGATTTGGCTATTGTATCTGGTAATCAATGAGAGAGGGAACGTCATCATCACTCTCAATTACATGGAAAAGTAAGTGAGCACACATATATCTACATAGATATCTTAGCATCCAGAAGAAACCTGGTTCCCATGGCTGCTAACTTTGTCTTTGAAGCTTCACCTCTTTCTCAAATATCTAGTGTCTCAAGTACCCCAGTTTCGGAGTCAACCATCAAGGATCAGCATGAACACTCAGATGTCATGCACTGTCATCCTTTACTTTCCAATAAGGTCCAAGGATTGATACTTTAAAGCTTGGCATTTGGGTAGTAGTATGCTCTGGCTGGTTTTGCTTATTGTATCACATAAGCTGCATGACTCAGATTATCATTATGAATAGATACCGTCTTGCATATATTCTGAAGATAAGGCTCATGGATGCTTATATGTCTAAAAAGCAATAAAAGTCTGAAATGTGTTAGAAGGGCTGGGGTAGAGGACAATTGGTTTGTGGGGGGGGGGGGGGTGTGGTTGTGTGTTTGGTGAGGGTTATCTTCCCCTGGTTGGGCTATCACTCTGGTCCTACCTGGAGCGACTATGATGAAGCAGATTGATTGCCTTGTTTCATTGCCATATCACCTTGTAAAAATCACTCTTCAAGGAGTGGTCATTTGTCCATCTGCTTCCATGGTTGGGTTCTGTTAGATTTTGAGGAGATTTTTCTGAAGTGATATGCTGTTGCATGCCCAACTTTCTTATAATATCATGTTATTGGGCTAGACAGCTATAGTCTGACCCCATTTGCATCAGTTTTATTTCCGAAATATGAGAAGTTTTTTCCGTAACATTGGTCATGGCAATGAGAAACAGAATATGGAATAATTATTGCTTGTATTGCAATCATGTGAGGTTTAGTCATCCAGCTTTGAACTTGAGCAGGAGACCTACAAGCTTAAATGAGAAAAACTAGAATTTTGTCATTGTTAGGAGGATCTGATAAAGTTATATTTGGTTGGTCCACATGAAACTACCGTGTTCTTTTCTTCTCTTTGGTGCTTTTGCCTCTCCTCATTAACTATTTTGTCCTAATATACTAAGAAGAAAAATAAAGATGTAATTGAACTGTCTAATATCTCTTAGTGGCAGCTGGCCTTGATCATGGGCTTGTATCATCAATCATCAATAATAACTTGGGTGCTGTCTAATCTTTTCAACTATTTTCTTGAACTTATAACATCCTGTAGTATTTCAAATTTCTAGATGAGCCATGTAACCTTCATCATTTCAGTTCAGTAGCCTGTCTAAATTAGCTGACTTTGATTTTGCAAGAGTTGTGCACTCTTTCCTTTAAAATTGAAGGCAATGAGGTTATGTATTTGATAGTTAGGAGTAATTTTGTAGAATCTACGGTGGATTAAAAGAAAATGCTGGTGGTGCTAAATAACATCTATACAAACAAAATTATAACTTTAGCTGTAGATTGTTCGAATTAGAGAAATAATAGCTGCCTATATGTAGCCGTATAGGAGTTGATATGTCCACTCATAGACACATGATTTGCATAAAGTAGGCATATTGAGTCAATTAGATTGTACAGGAATTAGCAAGGCAAAAAGAAGCTTATAGGCTAAAGTGCACAAGAACAGATTGATCGTGCTATACAATTTCCAAATATATACAGGTCACCAAAATAAATAAGCAAATAGCAGATTTATAGTGACATCACATCACATTTTCTGCACTTAAGAGTACTTGTGCCAACAAAGAAGCATATTGATGCAGACTTTCATGATATAACATTTCCCCCTCTGTTGTCTTGCCATTTTCTTCCACTTTGAGTGCTTCCTTCCCATTCTTCTCACAAGCAAACATGCATCTACGTGCGTGTGATGCGAACAAAATTGTAAATAAAAGAGATCCGTCTTCTTTATTGATATAAATTGCAAGGTTGCTATTGTATGATGATTATCTATGTCATTCTCTTGCTCTAAACACACCGATATTGTATTTATAGGGTTCATTCCCAAGTGATATGTGAGGCTCCAGGAACTATCAAAAGGGTCCTCATGTACCTTCACAATAAGTTAAGACCACGTGAAGTTTCTTTCTGCTTCTCCTACTTAAAATTCGTTATCAGTTCAAGTTGTTGGCCAATAGTCACCGAAATTTATCTTTGGATCATCAAGTACATGACATATCTTATCTTCTTTACTTCTTAAACCCCACATCAATTTCCTTTTCTAAACACACTTCTCTAGCTGTCCTAATTGTGACCCCATGAAAGCCCATAAATGCTACATCCACTTCTTCTCTTAGAATGTAATCTAAGTACACGAACCATATCTATGTAAATATGTTCCCTTTTACAAAAACTTTCTCTTCTTGCAGTGATTGATCGATTTATGTGATCAAGCATTTCTCTTAAGTTTTGCATATCGCTAGCTTGATGCATAAAAGCTTGTAGAGGCCTCGAATTTTAGGAAATTCCTTGTGCAAAATGATCGCTACTCTACTTAGTATGAAGTTTAATTCAACAACTTATTGAACTACAAAAACACTCTTATACTGATAGCTTATACCTTTGTATTAGTTGGTTGAATTAAATTATAAAATGGTATAGAGCAAAATCTCCGAAATTCATTTCCTATATTGTTGTTCTATTCCCATTTGTTTAGGTTCTTTAGTCTTAAACTAAAATATGAAGTATTTTAATTAATTATCTATGATTCTAACTTGACATATACCAAATTATCATTTTCATTGAAGAACAATAAGATTTGTGGATAGTTAGGGTCCACCATATTTTCTGTCACTTGATGCATATTCTTATGCTATGATAAAGAGTGGCAAAGGTAGTCTTTCAAACTTTATGTCATATGGAAAAAATAAGATACAAAAAATATATGTGTCTTAAACGAATCTTTATCTGCATAGAGCTTGAACACAGCTAGTGGTCCTACTCATTTGACAATTTATGGCATGTAAGAATTTGGACCCTACAATCCGTTGACTTATAGGGTGCATAAACCAGTGAGGATGAAGAAGCCCCGTGAATATGGGACCTTCAAAGGTATATGCTACTAAATATTTTAAAGGTTGATCATAAAATTTGTAATTTTCTTATATATATATATTCACATTCGATATCTGTGTAAGGCCTACTTACAAAAATTTGGTATTTTGGAAAAAAAAATTCTTAAAATACCATTTTCTTATAGATATTCCGTAAATAGATTCATGCACCTTTATCTAAGAAAAATCATATAAACATGGCACATTTATAACATAGGCCTTTAATACAAATGAAAATTTAATTTGAAGATGCATGTTATACGTGTACCTTTTTTGTAAATCAAACCCAAACAATGGGAAAGAGATGCATCTGTTTCTATTGATGGTGTATATTGTATATGCAATTTCTTTATAAAATTTATTTGTAGGTAAAGCTTCGTATAGTAATTATGTCTTCAAAATCTATTATGAAGTTTCGAAGTTATATTATTATGAACATTTTTCTTTAAAAAATTCCCTATTTTTCAAACAAAACCCTCCAGGTAGCATATAATAATTTTGTGTTTATATACTTTACATATGGGTATGCAATTTTTGCTGAGACATACATGTATTTATTTAGATGCTAAATATAGGTATATGGGATGGGGAAAAAAAATATGTGCCAGGTTTTGTTTCTTTGCTTCATATCCATTTGATATACCAACTTCAAACCTCTAATGTCTTTTAAACAGAGAAGCATACATGTATGAAAATTTTAAAAACCAAATACAAGTTTGCAAAGTGAAAAAATACTTAAAAAAAAAGAAAGGAATAAAGAAAGAAAGAAAGAAAAAAAGGAATATGTTTTGTGGTTATTCCTTTTTAAAATCCATGCAATATATATAATGAGATAACACTATATAATAGCATCCAACAAATATTTGAGACCATGCAATTATTGATCATAAGGATGCTAAATCATTGAAACACATGGAAAGACAAATTGAACCCAAAAGTTGTGACTTTGAGACAAGGTCAGCGTCTACCATTGAAATGTTGTGCTTTTATTGTACCAAATTGTTATCCAAAAAGTGGTGGAAGCCACCATTTTAAGTGATATTTTCACTCTTCTTTTGAGGTAGAATGCATTGATGATGTGACCAAGGAAAACACTGAAATCACAACATCTAAACTTGCTTTTCAATAGCTCATAAAAATCTTATAGATAGATGCTTGATATATAACATCTACTATAACATCCATTACGTATGTATATTACCAACTCACAGATTTAATAGTTATAAGAAAATCACCATTTCCTATTATGCATTGTTGTTAAGATCATAAATTAACCAGGTGATTTTAAAAGTTTAATATTTGATACGTGTTTTTTTTAATACAATGGATACAAAGTGGTATAAGTATGAATTTTTGGTAGAATTATAAATTTAAGTGTATGATTCTATAAATTTACAATTTCACTAGTTTCGTACAATTTTATATATGCATTCCAATGTAAGTTTAATAGTATTATGCATAAGTGATTTCACGTTTTTTTTTTTTTTCCTTTCTTAAATGAATGCGAACTTGCTTATATGCAAACTTTAGGTTAAGTTATGAATTTAGGTACAATTTTTTATTTCTATGCGATTTGTAAGATTTTAGTTTTATAATTCTATGCATACAGCAAATATGAAAATTGTGAGTTTGATAACTATGCAACTATGCCATGTTGTGCTCCAAACCCATGAAATATCACAAATGATACACTGCTATGGGAAATTCTATGGTCCCATCATTAATTTTGATAGGACCGGTCCCATCACCGTTCAACAGCTCACACCGTATCTAACTGTAATTGAATCACTACAATAATTAATATTTTAATTAATATTTATTTTAACGGTTAGATGATTGATTGGACAGACCTATTGACCGGACCATAGAAGCTCCTACATCACCAATACACAATATGATCGCAGCTACAAAAATCCTAGTATACCATTGATTTACTTTAATTGAATATTGCATAGAGGGTGACTTGTGAATACCACTGTTGTGCATTCTAACAAGTCTAGTAACAATTTAAGATCTATATTCAATAGTTACAAATGCAACTAAACAACTTAGCAACATATTCCACTACACGTAGTTGAATGATATGCTTGTTTCACTCAATTAAAATTGCTATCCTTAATACTATTCTACAATCAATTGTAGACAAGTATACCTATTGAACAATAATATAGCAATAAAAACAAGAACCATTTCCATGAGGATCTTTTAAGTACCAATAATCACGTTTTCCCTATTATCTAACTGGTAAATTTAGATTATCCTAATTAATTATCTATTACTAAACCAACTATATATATCATTCTACCAATCACAAATCAAGATTTTAATTGATTCAATCAAATTGCAAAACAACCTTGATCTTGAATCACCACTAACCCTATCGTGCAACTTATCTTACTCTAAAAAGATCATATTAATTTTCTTAAACTACAAAGTTCTTATATTAAATTGACATCTTTCTCAAAATTACTAATTTCTAGCCTTAGATTTATCAACTGAAATCTCTTCCTAGTCAATAGCACCTAGATTCGCATTGAAGACATGGAGTTCTTTAATAAGATCATTCAATCGAGAGGATTTTAGGTATTTTATCTGTAGAATTATGAGCAAATCCCTTCAATTACATAAATCTATTCATAAAAGCAATTTCTCAATCAACTTTCATGAAATCATGCAAAAATCTATACACTAGTCATATAAATTCAAGATAACAATAAAAAAACGTATAATTGAATTCAAGAAAACTAATATGTATTAATAAATTTACAATCCCAGTTACATGATAAGGTTACGGTTCCTCAAGATCCAGATAAAAGATCTACTCTTCCATAGATTTGATTGTAAAAATAATTAAATTAGAAGAGTTGAAGAAATCAAAGAATAGAAGAAATCAATGATGAAAACCCCTTTAGAATGATGAGTCTTGCAATTTCTTGATCTCTTCTGATGTTTTTTACTTAGTCTCCAAGTGTTTCTCTCTCTATGATGTTTAAAAGTTTGGCTGAAAAGTTATTTTTAGTAAAAGATGTATTCTATTTATAATAACACTAAAACTAGCTTAACATTACCCTTAACACGGGACATGCTGAAGGCTCATGTCGACTTAAAAGTTAAAACTACATCATTTTAAATCTTGTTACTGAATATGGATTATCTTAGTTTGGCACACCCTCCACCACATGTGTAGTGAAAGATAGTGGTGAATTATGACCCCAATCATCATCTATATTAACGTTAAAAAGTTTCCCTTGGTTCACTATTACCTTCAACACAGTTGTGATCAAGGTAATGGTGAACACTGCTTTCAAACTTCTTCATCTAACTTTCAACACACCCTTTAATATAGGCATGTTAACTCTCATGTTGAACTAGAACTCTCCAGAACTCTTTAAATCCTTCTCGATCTCATCAAAAAATTAAACAAATCATCAACTTAGAAAAACCAAAAGTACCTAAAATCAAAATTTTAACTAATTAAGTATCACTTTCTTTGCTTTAATCATCAAAATATTCAAATAAAGCCCCGAATAACCTACCAAAACGAAAGTTTTTTTTTTCCACCTATCAAGCTTCCCCATACTTAGAGATTAAGAAAACAACCAAAACTAAACAAACAAAAGGATAAAAAAATTCTCAGGAAATACTACTTTATAGAAAATCAGTCATCAATCACACTTAGACTTTCCTTTACTTGCATTCAATCAAATTTATGATTTAAACCATGCAATCTTTAAACCCAGCTTATTACTCAATCTTGCCACAGACATGTATCAAGAATACTAATATATAGATTTCGCAATTAATCCATTTTAATCTAACTTTACCATCATCATTTAAATTAATATCTCGTAGTCAAAATTATATATATAATCAACAAAGCAAAAAGAGCTCAACTACACTTTTCACTTTTACTGAAGAGTACGTACTCCCCTCAATCCTCTCTTTAAGCATCACAAACTAAAGTGAAGGCAATGTTACGTCAAGAAAATTTGCTAAGATTGCCTCTAGAAGGAAAGTGGAGTGTTGCATTGGTATTGTTTCAGACACGAGTCTATTTCGAAAGAGGTAAATTACACTAGAAAGTATCAATGCTTAGGTGTAAATTCATTTGAGATCCCAATGTTTCGAATGATTCAAAAGAGGTCCAAATATTTAGAGAAGTGGGTCAATTAAGGTATCTATTGGCACGTGGCACAACGTAACGAGTTTTCTAAGTTTTAATTAAATATTTCTTTTATTGACATATGTTAACGGGAACATCAATTGACCTACTTCTCCAAATGTTATGATATCTTTTAAACTACTTGAAATATTGAGACCTCAAATGAGTTTATCCCTAGATGTTGGGGCCTTTCAATATAATTTACCCTTTTCAAAAGACCCATATCAAATAGCCCCAAATGAGTTGATGGAATTGAAGGCATAGATTTATGAGTCACTAGGCAGAGGGTTTATATGCTCAAGTATATCTTGACAGGGAGCAATAGTGTTCTTGAAAAAAAAAAAAAAAGATTGCATAGAAAACTGAGATTTGAATCAAGTAATGATCAAGAATCGATATCCTTTACCAAAAATCGATCACCTCTATGATTAAAGAAAGGGAGCAACAATTTTCTCTAAAATAAATTTAAGATTAGGGTATCACCAATTGAGGGTTAAGCTTTAAGATGTTTCGAAGTTTGGCTTTCATACCAGGTGTAAACCCCAAGATTTTACGATGATTTTGAGTTTAAACCCTAGAACGGAAGTCAACCAGAAACCTTAGTAATGAAAAACCTATGCCAAAACCCTAGAATTTAGATCCGGTAATCTCGCGTTCTTAAGCCCTAAACAATAGAATTAGGTTAATGGCTTATAATAGTTTGTAATAATATAGAGAAGTATAAAAATATCATATTCGCCAATTTCTAGTATCTTTCAGATCTGAATGGGATCAGTTTTCGAAAACCGTGCTTGGAAACACCAGACAGTAAAAATATTCTGTTTATACTGTTAGAGTCGTGATAATATAAAAAATCCAAAAAATCAGTTTCATAATTTTTCGGTAGCTTGCATTTATACACATAATTTCTTTACTACCGGTAACTTATTAGTCTTGTTTACTATTTGTTGTACTTCTCTACTATTAACTTATCTTTACTTTTTCTTACTACCTATTTACCTATTTTCTTGCTTTTTTTACTTTTCCAATACACTTTATATCAAATCATATCTTATATATTAATTATTTTCTTACAAAATATAAACAAATCAACTAACTCCCTCTCTCTTCCCCTCTAGAGCCGACGTGATTCCCCCTCCTTCCCCCTCAATTATTTTTCTTTTTCAATTTATTTTATTACATCTAATTTCCCTCCATCCTCAACTATAAATACCCCCTCTCTCTCCACTTCTTTCACACCTTCATTTCATATAACAAAACTTTCTCAAAATCACTTTACAAATCCTCTCTCTAAAATTGCTCTCTACCAAAACTCTCTTTCACTAATTACACACAAAACTTCTCCTCTACACATAAACCATCTACTACATACCATCAACCACATAATCCTACACTCATTATCTCCTTCTTACCATAAAATACTTTTAGGTAAGCTCTTTCCAACCATTCATTTTAACCATGTCATGTAACTCAGCATGACCATGGTGTTGTTTTAAAACTCATTTGAGTAGTAAAAGAACAACATGTTTATGTTTTGTTCTTATACATAAAATTCTAATTTTTCTATGTTGTTATTATGCTCATATATCTATGTTTATTATTAAAGATATTATTGTTGTTATTATGCTCTAATCTAATTCTATATATATTATTAAGTATATATATATCTATATATATATATATATATTTAGAGCCTAATGCTTACTAACTTTTACTAACTTGCTTCTATTACTATTATTGCTCTTATTATTGCTTTTTTTTTTCTTTTTCGGACTTAGTCCCGGGATGCCTTGATGAAGTTAAGGCTCCCAATATTTGATCGGGTTGCCTTGATGAAGCTAAGGCTCCCAATGCTTGACCGGATTATCTTGATGAAGCTAAGGTTCCCAATACTTGATATTATTATCTTGCTTATTGTTATTTTGCTACTTATATATATATTATTCCCATGTTTTCATCATTTTTTCTCATACTACATACTCATGAAAATGCATCAACATAATTTTATTGTCTGAACAAAATTTAAAAGTAGACTTTTCTTTAATAGAGAAAGATGAAACCAAACTCTTTAATATATTACTATATGTCTAAATCAAGATTTTGTTAGCCAACCCATAGGAAAATTATTTCACAACTTCTTTTCAAACTTACCAGGATTTTTAATCACAATAAAGATGATTTCACAAAAGAAATTAACAAACAAAATGAACATTTTCTTTGATAGTAAACCACATAAAGTTTATTAAAACTTAGTAAATGTTTTCTTGGTAAACAAATTTTTCATAAAGAGTTTTACTTATAGGATTTAAACTAACTCCATAATAACAAAAAAACAAAACTAGTTTTCAAAGTTAAGATAAAATCAACCTTCTAAATTATAAACCCACATAGAAAAATGAGGAATTTCCAAGTATATAAATGATAAACTCATTTTCAAAAGAAATAAAAAGAATGTAAGTACGATGATTTTAAAAAATAATGAATTTTATCAACAACTTAAAAAGAATAATTTCTTTCCAAGTAAAATAGGTAAAAGACTTAGAGAACTAAGTTTTGTAAATAAAATTTATTTTTGAAGAAGTTAGAAGATGAGAATATAAGGATAAGAAGACTTGTTTAACAAAACCATTTTTTTAAAAGGAAACATATACAAGTCAAAATCACTATAGGTTATCAACAACTTTGGGAACTTAATTTTTGTCACAAAAAGCAAAATCTATAGAAAAATAAAGTTAAAGGGAAATTTATTTGTTTTAGAAAAGAAATTAGAAAAAAATAAGAATATACTTGTTTACAACAACTTAAGAAATTATAAAGTTCCTACAAAATACTTAGAAAAGGATATGTTAAATTTAAGTTTTAACATCTTTAAAATAATTTTTTTTACAAAAAATAATCATTGAGACAACACTATCACGCCCCAAAGGGTATCCTAAACGACACTTAATATTAAAGCTTAACCATGACAACCTTAGTCATTTCCAAAGCTTCGATATTAAGTGTAAGGCGTGCTCTCACAAATTTAGAGGACTATACTTTGAAATATGAAGCTTAAAAAGATACACACAATTTAAGAAAGGGAAATCATAATATTAATTCATTCATTATAATTGTCTTATAAGTTTTAGGGGCATTCCCTCGCCAAAATAACTGTAGTCTATTACAAGAAATTTCTATGAAGTCTACATCTAACTAAATTCCTTAAAAAAGGGGAAATTCTTGGCTGCAAAGTCCACGTGGCTTCAACCACAAATAGCTAAACTAAAAGATATCTATAGAGGTATAAGCTAACAGGCTTAGTGAGAATTATTTCCAATGATAAATACTTGAGTAACAAAATCAAGCAAGTTTTTAAAGTGACATCCAACAACCACGTGGGTAAGCAAGACATATAATTTTCTGGGAACTATATGTTGAATAGATTTACACGCTCCATTCGGGGTTTTGGGGAGACTAATAAGATTATGCTTCTAGCCAATGGCCGTTAAGTGTTGTTCCTTATTATTATGCTTCTAGCTTATAGCCGATAAGCATCGTCCTAGTATTTTGCTTTGAGCATAATGCCACTAAGCGTTTCTCTTTGTATTATGCTTCTAGCTTAAAGCCGATAAGCATTGTTTATGGCCTTATAACTGTACCATTAACCTTTCCCTGCAAGATTAGTGATCCCAATGCAATGTGACCCATTACGTGATATGCACGAACCAATTTATTTAGAATATCATAGCATAATTAATGTCAATTTATGGTGAGCATAGAATTTCAAACATATCAAGTTCTATATTAAAACAAACGATTACTTGCAATCAATTCCTACCTCGATATTCTTAGAATTCCTTCAACAATTTTACATTCATATCCATTTGTCTTTCTTTAGTTCTAGTGCAACTATACTACAATCACAATCAAGTAAAGTAATTAAGGAAATAAACTCACGTTGCCATGACGACACTTTCTTCTTATGGATGAGTCGATCGGTCAATCCACTAATCAAAGTAATCCTCCAGGTATGGATAATCTTCCTTGGGATCACCTAATCAAGAAGAATACCCATAATGAGTATTTCTTGTTGATTCCATTGTACTTTGTCAAAACTATGTCATAAGATCGTCAAAATTAGTATAGAAGACAATTCCAGGTGAAAACGGTCATAACTTAGTCATTTTAACTCGGAATTGCGCATATAATATACCGTTTTCTATCTATTCAAAAAGATTTATCCATTTCTAAAACTATTTTCATCAAAATAAGTCATTTGGGCTTCGAAACAGTGGCGACCAGATTTACCACAAGATTTCCCACTCCCAAAACATTTGTTTCACTCATCACATCATTTAAAATTTGTTTTGATAAATACTTAGTCATCTATATGGTTGAAAATTTCCTTTTTTGTAGCTACATAACTCATATTCAATGCATGCTCAAGTATTTGTCCAACCTATAATTCTTTAGTAAAACAATGTTAGTTATAAGTTTAAAAAATCATAATTTACAAGAAATTCTTTTTGTAAATCCTTTAAAATGGATATTTTGATTCTTTGTTTTCAAAAGTATTTTATGTCTATCTTACTATTTTCTTTGATGACTTTTTCTATCAAAAAATGAATTTCTATTTTTCCTTTTGAAGCTTTCAATACTAGTATCACTTTTCCTATTAGTTTTTTTATGTATCATTTGTACTTTGTAAATCTTAGTTTGAAAATTTACTTTCCCTTTTTATATTATGTTTCAAAAGAACATTTTCATACAAGGATTCATCTTCCTTATCTTTGGAAAACAATTCTATTACTTCTAAAGTTATGGTTTGGAAAAAGTCTCTCAAAATGATGATATTTCCAAAATCATAATGAGTTCTTTCTAAAGTTTTGGGAAAGTAAATTCCTTTTGTTAATTCTAAATTTCTTTTAGGACTTTCTTTTGGTGGCAAAAATCTCTTTTTATAAATAATATAGTTTAAACTTGGTGGTTTAGCCAATAATATTTAAATTGCATGAGTATGAGAATAATAACAAGCAAAATTATAACAACAAAATAAATAGCAAAATAATATAAATCAAGTATTGAAAGTCTTAGCTTTGAATCAAGGCTCTTGGACTAAGAATGGACTAGTTCCGAAAAGAAAATAAAAATTGTTTTGACTTGATGAGGATAAGTATAAGACTAGAGACTAGTCTTAAAACAACATGAAATAAATAAATAACAAATGAACGTATATGCTCTAAAGATTATTTTATAAGTACATAATTATATTTAGTTAAATATATGTAAGAAGTTAGCATAATATCAACAATGATATGTGCAAAACATAATAACAAAAAAAAAAATAGAGAAATAAATTTTCATGAATAAGAACAATACATGAACATAGTGTAGCTTCTATAACAACAAGTTTAGGAAACTCACACCATGGTCATGTAAAGTTACATGACATGGTAGAAAGAAATATGGGAAGAAGTTTTTACATAAAGAGGATTTTAGAGTTGTATGTGTGAATGAGTTTTGTATATGTAGAAGGATGTTTGAAAGTATTTTGAGAGAGTGTTTGAAGAGAGTTTTGAGAGTAAATTTTGGAGAGTTTTTGGTAGTGAATTTGTAGGTAGATGAAGTATGAAAGAAATGAAAGAAGATGGGGTATTTATAGAAAAAGAGCGAATGTGTGTGATTAAAAATAACTGAAAAAGAAAATATATGAAGGAAATTGAGAGGGGGCGTCGGCCATGAGGAGTGAGAGAGGGAGAGATGTGATTTTTTTTTTTTTGTATTTTTGTTAATTAAAAGTAATAATATGTAAGTAGATATGATATAAAGTTATGAAAAGATAAAAAGTAAAGACAATAGGTATATAGAATGTGAGAGTACGTGTTAAAAAAAGTAGAGATAAATAAATAATGTAGAATCGAAATGAATAGTGTAATTTAAAGTAGATGTGACTAATAAAGTACCGGTAGTAAGAAAATACGTATATAATTGCGATATCATTTTTTAGTTATCGAAAAATTATAAAAATGATTTTTTTGAAAACCTTATATTTTTATAAGTCTAACGATATATCTAGAATATTTTTATTATTTCAAGCCTCAGGACGTTTTTCGAAAACTGTATCCGTTTATTTAAAAACGAGTTGCGATTTTACTAATGTGATATTTTTAAGCTTTCTTATGTTATTATGAACTATTTACATACTAATATCTTTTTACTCACTTAGGTTGTGAACATGGGATTGCCGGACTTAAACTTGTTATATCTAACTAGGGTTTTGTTAACTTTAGGGTTTCCGGTTGACCTTCGATTAGGGTTTAAGCTTAACCGATCATAAAAATTTGGGGGTTTACATACAACATCACAATCTTGCATATAATATGAGTCTATATAAATAATTGAAGTATTTTTCAACTATATTTACACATATATAATATATTTATATTTTTGCCAAAAAGATTTTTGAATAAAGTTATGTTGGAAATTGTTTTGCAAAAACTAGGTTTTTTTCATTTTGGTTATGTACCATAACTTTTAGGAAGCTAAACGGCCTTTTATGTAGAGAACAACCTTAGAAATGGATAGATCTTTTTGAGTAGGTAGAAATGATATATTATATGCAAAATTCTAAGTTAAAATGAGCAAGTTATTACCATTTTAAGTTGGAATTTCCCTCTATGTGAATTTTAACGAACCTAGTAAAATAGAATTAAGTTAAGTAGAACTTCCAAGAAATACTCATTTTGGGTATTTCTCTTGTCACGCCCCATAGGGTACCCTAAATGTAATAGTCACCACATACCATATAAGACCCACGGATTACTGCCTTAGTCCTTCGAAGTCTTGTATAGATGTAAGTCATCCCTTTATGACAATAGAATACTTGAACCAATGGAGATAAAGAGTTTAAATCGACATTCAATAGCATTAGAATATAAATCAAAATATATATAATTAGTTACAAATACTAAGAAGCATTCCCTCGCGAAAAGAATATTGTTAAGAGGTCTATTACAGTCATCCAAGTCTTTCGGTTTCCTACGGAAGTCTAAACAGAAATGAATATAACTTCTAAAGGAACACCTAGCTCGGTACCCAAGCTGTAGGGTGCCTCTGTCTAAGCTAGACAAACGAGTGCTGCAAAAATAAAAACTGTAAGGACGTAAGCTACACTAGCTTAGTGAGTGAGAACTTCCATGATCACATTCATAACACATCATACAAGCAAGTGATTAATCAGGAAAGTGATATGCATCAAACATATGGAAATCAACAGGCATATGACTAGCCAGAAATCATATGTGAATGGAATTTTGCCCTTCATTCGGGTTAGCAGATTAACGAATACTGCAGTACTACTAAAATATGCCGTTTTTGGATCACAGTCAACCAACTTATAATTTCGTTTGTGGATCACGATTAACCAACTCATTATTTCGTTTATAGATCACGGTTAACCAACTTTTACTCCGTTTTTGGATCACGGGCAACCAACCAATGCTAATGCTCCATCCCCATTTGTGATATGAATGATTCCATATTACTTATCAATTTTGAATAGTCAATTATGCCAATTTCTTAGGTGATCAATCAATAATTGTAGACAATCAATCCTAATTCATCTATACAACCATTAGTTAATCACTCGACCTCGATATTCTTATTTCCATTTTCTCATATCATCAGCAAACATACATAATTCCCATTTATCCCCACCATACATATCCATTTATCTTTGCTTAAAATCTAATGCAACTATCATTACAATCACATACAATAAATGGAATCGGGAAGAAATACTCATTCAGCCATTGGAACACCGGTCCTTTAGTAGTAATAGTCTAGTGGAAGGGAATCATCAATCTCGGGGTCACCTAAAAAGAAAGAAATACCCTAATGAGTATTTCATCACTTAACTAAACCAAACTATTAAACAAAAATAGTAATTTTATAATTCTCGTCATTTGCAAAAGTCCTGACTTAAAACAGCCGTAACTTGTCATTTTAACTTAGAATTTCGCAAATTATATATCGATTTCTATCTACTTCGAAAGATCTATCTATTTCTAATATTATTTCCAAGTTTTGAAAATGTTTAGGTCTCGAAACATTTTGATCAATTCTGATCAGTAGCGAAATCCAATTCCGAAAAATAGTTTTGTGGGGGAATGTCCCTTAGTCTTTGTAACTATTTATATATGTGTTTTGAATTATATTCTAATGCTATTGAATGTTGATTTAAAATCTTTATCTCCATCGGTTCAAGTATTCTATTATGTAAAGGTACACCTTACATCTATACAAGACTCCAAAGGACTAAGGTAGTAATTCATGAATCTTATATGGCATGTGGCAGACTGTAACGTTTAGAGTACCCTATGGGGCGTGACAATTTAAGTTGGTATCAGAGCACTAGGTTATAAAGCATGACAATAGAACTAAAAATTGAACCAAGAAGTTAAACAAATAGGTTAAAATGGAGTTAAATTTTTAGGTTAATTAAAAGTCTTTTCTTGTTGTAGGTCTCCCTAGGAGAGACCCGTGAGCAGGCTAGGAATTTTACGAAGAGGACAGATGATACTTTTGTGGAATATCGGTTAAGATTAAGGGAGCTATGTGAAGATTTTACTTTGGCAAGAAGTCCTCGAACTTTGGGAGAAATGTTTAGTCTTTGGAAGGAAGGGTTAAGGTATACTAGATGGGCATCAGTTGTGGACCAAGTGAGGTATGACCCCGTGAGGAGAAGGAGATGGACTAAGTTAGAAACCATCTATACCATGAAGAGGATCATGGTAGAATACAAGTGTGAGCCCAAGACGAGGAAAGTCACCTTCATCCTGAAAAATGAAGGGAACCTAACCCCTTCTGTCACGCCCTAAAGTGTGCCCTATAGTGACAGTCCGCCACACTCAACATTTAAACTCAAGTAAGACAACCTTAGTCTTTCCATGAGTTTGAACATCGGGTGTAAGGCTCACTCTTAACATTTATAGACCATACTTTGCTTCGTAGTAGCTTAAGAAGACATACATAGTAGCAAGAATGTAAATCATGACTGTCTTATAGAGAATTATTCTATTACATGAACTAGGGGGCATACCCCCGATAACAATGCTAAGAATTCTCAAGCTCACAAAATTCCTTATATTGTCCTTTAGACACTGGTTCCAGGAAACAAGGTTAGAAGTCCATTTCTACTTTTAGGTCCCGGCCTTAACAAAAGATCCTCAACCTCTAAGAGCTGTACCTGATGTCCCCGGGTCCTCGGAGATAGCCAGAGGTATTCATACTGCAACAGGAAACTATTGGGTATAAGCTACACTAGCTTAGTGAGTGAAAACTTCCATATCACAATTAAGGCAATTCATTCAAACAAGTGATTATTCAAGTAAATGGTATGCATCAGACAAATGAGTTCAACAAACATATGACCAGCCGGAAATTATATGTGGATGGACTTGCGCCCTCCATTCCGGGTTAGCAGATTAACGAATCTGTGGTACAATGCCGTTTAAGCTCACGGTCAACTGAATAATAGTTCGTTTTATGGATCATGATTAACCAACAATTTCGTTCTATGGATCACGATTAACCAACAATTTCGTTTTATGGGTCACGAAAAACCAACAAATGCTAATACTCCATCCCGTCGTGATATGCATGAGTCCAATTATAATTGAGGTCAAATATGGATTATTCCAATTCTTTTAGGTGTCCAACAATTATTCGCAGACAATCAATATAACTTCTAGCTAAACAAGCAGCAGCTTAACACTCGGTTTCGATATTCCTTAAGTTCAACTTCACATATCAACAACAGCCAAGTATATAATTCCCATATACCCCATCATGCATAATCATCTTTTTATCTTTGCCTAAACAACTAATGCCACTATCAATACAATCACAAGCAATAATTGAGAGCGGAAGTAGTACTCACTCGGCCATGGTACGCCGGTCTCTTAATAACGGTAGTCAGGTGATAGGGTATCGTCGTACTCGGGATCAACTACCAAATAAAAATAGCCTAATAAGAATTTCATCACTCAACTAATTCAAGCTATGCATCTAAACTAATCAAAGTCATGATTCTCGCTACTTGCGGAAGTTCCAACTTAAAACGGCTATAACTTAGTCATTTTAACTTGGAATTTTACAAATCTTATATCGATTTCTATCTACTTTGAAAGATCTATCTATTTCTAATATTATTTTCAAGTTTTGAAAATATTAAGGTCACGGAACAGAGGGATCAGATCTGTTCTGTAATGTTTCCGGTTCTGAAAAATTTGTTTTGCATTTAGTAAAATATATCTAGTTGATGATTCATGTATAGATGATATATAAATGAATTCCTAATATGAATATCATGTAATAAGCTCAAGATATGCATGGTTTTGATGATCTTTGATTATGAACTCTTATGAGCTTCTAATTATTAAGAACTCCATGATCACTTATACAAAGCTATCCCTTCCAACCTTACATTTCCTAGAGTTTTTATGATTTTATTCTTGGAATTTACTTGTTATCTAAATAAAAATGAGTTCTCAATGTCTATACTAATTATAACCTTCATTTATGCATAGAAATTCACATTTTTCATTTGGTAAATATGTTTTTGAACATGCCTTTCACAAAAATCCGAATTTTGAAAATTTCCTTTTCTTGCATTTTCTTTATGAGAAAACTTGTTTAAAGCATCAAAATTGAAGCTTCATTATATCTATTGTCTAAGGACTCCATTTGACTCATAGAACATGCCATCTAAGCTTGGATACTAAGGCATCATCCAAAAATACGAATTTGACTATTAATCACTATATCAATATTTTTCATTCTAAGTCCACTACTTGTTTTACATTTTTCTCATGCCTAAATTCATCTAAACTTATGAAAATCATTCCTTGAGGGCATCCATTACATATACCTTCCATTTTTTATGAAAAATATGAGTTTTAAAGTGGTTATGGTGGTTTTTAAAATAGGGTTCCAAAATCATCCGAATTTCCAACTAAGCATTTCTAACAAAACCTTTTCTTTTTCAAATTTCTTGCCTTCTATATATGAAGATCTATCATCTAACATATCTATACATAGGCAAGGCTACATTTTTATGATCATCAATGCATGAAAATCAAAATAACTATATGAACATAAGTGTAGATGAAGATGTGAATGTCTAAACATTAGATCTACTAAATATAATGCATGAATCATGAGTTTCATGGCATGAACATAAATATCTAGGCAAGATTCCTACTTTACATGCATGAACAAGATAATATCTTAACAAAAACTCTTCTAAACACTAGATCCACTTCTTGTGATGGCTTGAGATTTTTGTATTAGTGTTTTCATGTCTCTTGCACATGCTCATTGGGATTAAAGTGGAAAAAAGTCAAGAATGGTCTTGCCATTACAAGATTTGGTAATAACAAGGCTTAAAATCATCACATATACAGAGATTTGGAGTAGAAAAGAAGATGAAATGGAGTTGTGAGTGAGTGTGTGTGCAAGTGTGATTCACGACAAGGATGAGGGGAGAGAGAGAGAGTTTAACCTTTGCATAATTTTGAAAGAGTGAAAAATGAAGAGAGAGAGAGAACATAAGCTTATATATTAGTGGGATTAGGGTTTTAATTGAATAAAATGAGTAAAAATAAAACAAAATAGGGGAAAAAATTGGGGAGGCGGCGCCAGCCAAGAAGGGGGGGGGGGGGGGGGGGGGGGGGGGGTGTTGAAATTTGATAAATTTGAAATTTGTGTAATAAAATGTAATAAAAGTGATAATTTAATAGGAGACAAAAATTTCTTGGAAAAGAAAATATAATTGAGTAGTTGTAAGGATGTAAGAATAGGGTATGGGTAGTGTGTAGTGTAGGTTGTACTTGTGAATAGTAGACAAGACATCTACTTTACTGGTTGTAACGAAAACACGGGAAAAGGCTATAACTGTAATTTTTATAGCCGGAAAATTATAAAATTGATATTTTTGAATCCTTATAAAATTACGGTTCTAATGAATATTCGAACATTTTTCTAAGTTCGTGGTCCCGGGCACGTTTTTCCGTAATTGAGCTCAGAAGGCCCAGAATTGAAAAATTCCCAAATTTGAAACTTTCAAAGGTTTAAAATATACTTTAGAACAATAATTCATATTCATTAACTTTATAAAACTTCTTTTGTTATGAAACCGAAGGAAAGCCGGATCTAGGATTTCTAAGCTCCTCTCACTAAGCTTGAACTAGACCGATTTAGGGTTTTGTTCTCTGGTTTCCGAAGTTTACCCGATCACTAGGAGAACTAGGGTATACGTTATAAGAATAATAACAAATTTAGGTAATGAATAATAATAAATCGTACTGGAAGAATTACTAATTACCGGTAGTAATGAAATACAAGTAAATTTGCCAAATCAGTAATTCTAGCTATATGAAAATTTGTAAAACTAATAATTTGGAGATCCTTATAGAAATATGAGCCTAACGGCATCAATAACATATCTTTGACATTTCGAATCCCAGGGCATGCTTTTCGAAGTCAGCACCTGGTCGGATTGGAATAGGTCGAAAACTCGTTGATCTCATCCTTTAGAGCATCCTAGGCCTAATGCAAACCGATTACACCTTTTTTTCTTATTACGACTCCTTGGTTTAGGAACACGGAATTGCCGGATCTAGACTACGAAGTTTCTTGGGAGGTTCAGGGACTTAGGTTTCCCAGTTGACCTTTCAGTTCACACCTTTGCAAATTTGGAAACTGATATTTTATACCTTTAAGACGTATCTGATTGGTGAGATTTACTTTAAGGTCGATTTTTTTATAAGTATTTAATATCTCACAACGTTCTCGGAATTCTTTAGATTGAGTTTTATTCCCTATGGTTAATCACTATTTACTTCTTAACAATTTATTTTAGGGCTCTATTTTACCCGAATTTATAAGTTATAGTTAAATAGAAAATTTGTCGTACGCAGAGGTTTTAGAATGAAAGTATATCGAGTTGCCATTTTATTTCTGAGGTTTCTTATTTTTCTCATGATTCAGAAATTTCCGAATCCATTCGGAATTTGGGACTTATTGAAGTTTAGTTTTAATTCGGAGTGATTTTCAGGGTTTTATTTTCAAAGTGCATCTTTAGAATTATTTACTGAATTTTTCCAGGGCTTACACCTACAAACTTCTGAGCATGGACTTGCATATGACCCCTCTATGTTTATGCACATGACGATCTCTTTGACCATCAAGAATGGAATATAGTATATGCACGGAATCACATAGTTTGGCATGTCTTGTACTCAGACATCCTTCCACCCCATATAGGCATCCAATCTCCAGCCGCTAGAGATGAGATTGAGGAAGTAGAGGAGGAGGAGGAGGAGGAGGAGGATCCCGAAGAGGACCCGAACTGGGTAGAAGATGTAGTGCCTAGGACCCCTACCCCTACCCCTCCCACGGGGATGGAGGAAGATGTCAACCGTGAGCCCAACCAAGCCACTTGGGATTTTGACCGAAACCTAGATATCCCTGATTGTGGCAAAAGGGAACCCGAGATAGATCCCACAGTTTGGAGAGACATCTATGTTGAGAATGAGTACCCTCTAGTGATTAATGAAGTGATTCCTGAACTCGTGGTCCCTGCACCAATGGCAATAGAGAATGAGGATGAGATGATTACGAGAGAAGCTTAGGAAATAGTAAACTGAATGTGGGAACAAACGGGAAGAGAGTTAGGGATAGAAGAGAACCATGTTAATGAATAAGGAATGAGAGTTGGGGAGGAAGAAGTAAACCATGAGGAAGAACAAGAAATGGGAAGAATTGAGGAGGATGAGGAGCATGACCACAAGATTTTGGTTCGACCTACTAGGAGAAGAAGGCTAACGGTGAGAGAATATCTAAGCTAGTTCATCCGTTAGGATGATGGTAGTTCTTCTAGTAGAGGACAGCTCCTTAGCCCAACCCTTGATGACTCAAGTGAAGATTGAGGAAAAGGAAGTAAGTTTGACCCATCGAGTCCAAGTAAAACTTTTTGGTAGAAGGCAATGCGGGATGCCAATTTGCCTTATGTTTCCTTTGACGGCTTAATATGTGTTTCTTTTCTTTTCTTGTATCTTTTTTTTTGTTGTCGGCTAGAAGGCAATGTCTAGGACTAAAGTTAGATTGGTAGCTTGCCAAGTTTTGCGAACTTAAAAATTTCAATGTAATTCCTTGTATGGCTCGCTTAATTAATGAAGTACTATGTTTTGCTTCAAAGGAAAGAAATTTTTTTTTTTTTATATTACAATGATTCATAGATTTCGAACAATCATGTTATGCATTAGCTATAAATGACATTAACCATATTTAGTTGCATGAGCACCACTTCATTCATATCATCATTCTGAACTTGTGATTTTATTACTATATATGAGTTCTTTTGTTTTATGGCTTTCTTATGGTAATATGAAGATTTATAAGATTGATTTCCCTTTTTGAAATTTTATGATTTCTCAAAATTTTTCTTAAGTCACGAACCTTGTATGATGAATTAACTTTTACAAATTAAAAATTCAAGAAGACACTAAAACTTACCAAATAATGTGCAACAGACGTAATCGAAGGAACCGTAATCGGGAACAGGATCCCTTCTCAGATGAGGCTAGTAATGAGAATCTACCCAACTACCTATAACCTAATCAACATGAGGCAGCATCTCCAAATCCTCAAATAGCGATGATGAATGTAATAGGACAGCTAACAAACTTGCTAAATGCATTCATCCAAACAAGAACCTTCACCAGCAACCTAATCCCAAACAGAACGTGAGGGATTCAGCACCACCACCACCTGCAGCTCACAGAGGGATGACTGTGGAAGTTCCTTTACCCCTAGAAGAACAATCTTACAATGCACCTTTTCTACCCCCTCCACCTTACAAAAGGTATCAAAGGAGCTCTTTGCTAGACTTTATCAAAAGTAATTGTTATTTTGATGGGGTGTTTGGAAAGCCCGCTGAGGCGAAAGACAGGTTAGCACAAGTTGAGGGCTCTTTCACTGCATATGAGATTCCCTCATACCTCTAGTTGGAGTATGGAACTTACATGATAAGGTATAATACCAGGGTGTGGTGGGAATCCAAGAGGAGAAGCTTGACTCCACCTGTGACATGGGAAACCTTCCGCAAAGAGTTTTTGGAAAACTACTTCCCTTTAGTCTTAAAGTACAGTATAGCGCCGACTTCTTGCACGTTAAGCAGTGGGGGAGATCCATTGAGCAATATGAAACAGAGTTCAATCATTTACTTTAGTATGCACCGGAATCATTCCAAGATAGTGAAGAGCTGAAAAAGCAAGTCTTCTTAGGAGGTTTAGATGAGGACTTGAGAATTAAATTGGAGGAATTTGGGCTAAAGACTTATCTAGAATTGATTGAAAAAGCCCACGTGATTGAAGGGGCTAAGAAAGAAAGTACCATGAACCAGAAAAGAGAGTATTTGGGAAGAGGCAGTTTGACGCCTCAAGTTCTGGCTACAAGGGCAAGAGATATAGGCCCTATTAAGGATTTAAGAACAACACAAGTGGGAAGCCCACTCAATCTAAAGTCAACATTACTTGTTGGAAGTGCAAGGAGAGCCATTACCCGAGGTAATGTCTGTAAGCCTTAGATTTTTCGATGATATAAGAAAACCCGAAGAACCGGAAATCAAACCGGAATCCTAAAATTAACCTAGTTTTATGTTTAGTCTAGTGAATCTAGATCCGGCAATCCCGTGTTCTTAAACCCTAGAAAACGAAATTGAAATAATTGTGGAAAATGGTTCGT